>JANHAO010021053.1:0-12670 GCA_026873985.1 Saraca asoca | reverse complement strand
AACGTCTATATATATATATATATATATATATATATATATATTCAAAGAAAGTGAAATTGCGGTGTGATGCGGGAATTCATTTTGCTTGATATATTTGGCCTGTCTGATCATTATGACATAATACCCTTTCATCAAACTTGTCAATTTAAGATCTAATGTTGATTAGAGATTGTTTGTGTTGCAGATGGGCTGAAAGACGAAGAATGGAGTTTCTCCGTCTTTCAAACTCCTTCAGGAATTGTGTAGCTTTTGAAGGCTCTTATTTTCCCAAAGGATATTAAGGAGCCCGAAATCTTTGACAACAACACTAAAAATAGTGGTCAGTAGGCAGTTAATTTTGTCTAAAGTAGGAAAGAAAATAAAAGGATCATAAATAAGAAATAGGGTTTTGCTTTGTCGAAAAAAAATAGAGTCGTTTTTACAATTTTTATACTTTTAGCAACTTTTTATTTTTTTATATCAAATTACAAGTTTTCAAAAATTTTGAGATGCAACTTTCTTATACAAAGGTACCACTACTTATATACATTGGATATATGTAAAATTTGTAGAAAAAATATAAAATATATCAAAGATAATTACAAAAATGGTAAGTTTCGGATAGGACTTTGCTAAAATAGGGGTTTGTAGTAAAGTGCATATATAATTTGTTTTATACAAATAAATCCCATTTTACACAAGATCATTTTAATCTATAAATTTAAATTAGAATAGCTAGTATTCAGACCATTTGGGTTAAGTATGTCTTCTCAATCCCAGTTTAGTAGTCTAGATTTTCAATTTCGTCCTAAAATTTTCTTTTGTCCCCCAACAGGTTAGAATCTCTTATTGTTCATTTCGGGTCTGGACAACATTGACGATGAGATTTGGGTTCTCAAATCTGTCGACGAAGCATTCAAGAAAGACAAAAACAAGATTATAGGATTTTGTGGATCTCCTTTGCAGACAAATGGACCGATCCAAAGTTTTAAATTATGATTATGATTGAGATTGTGTCTGTGATGCGTTTTTTCTAGTTGCAAGTTGTGTTAGAATTTTTCTCTCTGCACTATCATAATTTAATTAAATCACGTATTATTACATTGAATAAATATCAAAATAACTAATTATTATAGGTTAATTAATTTTGTGATTAAATTAATGAACTTGTAATGATACTTAGGTCATTAATAGACTTTGGTAGTACTGTGAGTCTTGCCATTGGGCCAATGATAATAGGTCAGCTGGCACAGTAGGATTGCAGTAGGGCTGATCCCTACTTATACCCTAGTAAGGCTATAGTTACCCCATTGAGAATTCAGAAATAGTTTTCTCTCTATTTTTTCTGCTAAGATTAGAAGGAGTGAATATGCAAAAGGAATATTTTGTTATCATGAATTTTTATGTAATGCCAGATATAATTTTATTATTATTAATTAAATTTATATGTACAAATTTAATACATTATAATATGATTTAATAGGTCTAATGTATTAGTTATTTTAATTTATCCAAAATTTTCTTCAACAATTGATATCAGAGTTAAATTTTTCCTTTTATGTTACAAAAGCTCAAATTTGTACAGATTTTTTTTTTTATTTTATGTAATCTATAATTTGTGATGTAAAATCATTATTCATATGAAAATGTGAGATTTATTTACATTTTGACATAATGTATTTCTAAATTGGTTACATTTTTTTTTTGTAAACTTTCTTGAGGTGAAATTATGAATCAATGTAACTTGAATTTTTCTGAAAAATTCAAGTTACATTGATTCATGTCAAGTGATTTAATTTTTTTTTTCAAATTAATTTGTGATTGTATCTCAAGAGTCTATAATGTATAAAGGGCACAAATTAATTTGAATAAATACTGTTGAAAAGAAATTTTTTTGAAATTTTATATATCTATTCAGGCAAGAAGTTTCCTTTTCAAAATTTTGTTCAATTATAAGATATTTGTTTAAATTAATTGAGATTTAATTGATAGAATGATGAGGTAGACAAAAGCCCAAAACCAATTTTGGAAAACCCAAACTGTTATAGCATCAATTTTCAAATTCTTGAAAGAAATTTTTTTTTTTGGAAACTTGAGTTAGTTTTAGTTTTTCCCATTGCATAAATAAGTATCGATTTTGTGAAATTGATGGAGGTTTTGATGGAGAATGATATGGGTAAAGAAAGCCATAAAAGAAAATTTTGTAAAAACAATAGCTAAATTAAAGGAGTTTGCAAATCAAGTTAGGTCTGATTATATTGTTGGCAAATCACGTCAATGGTGTGAGGGACACACACCACTATAAAGGTGGTAAATGGTGATTTATGATAATTTTTTCAAATTTTTCTAAAAATAAAAATATTTTATTTATTTTTGCCCAATTTAGTTGAGTGATTATTTAATGTTATTTATGCATGAAAATTTTATTATTTGTTTGCTACATATTGGAATCCTATTTGTAATTTTCCATAATTTTTTGGAAATAAAAATGTTTTTTGGACATGAAAATTTTACTATATAATTTTTATATGTTATACTATAGTATGCAATTTTTGTGAATTAATTTGAAATTTTTTGTGCATTTGAATATTTTTTTGAATTGTTGTATGTAATTTATAAAATTATGTAAGAATCAATTTTGTTCATATTATGCCATGAAATGTTGTGCAATTATGTACATATCTATTGTGGGATTAGTTGCATAAAATTTTGCTGAAATTAAATTTTAGAATTGTATGTAGAAGTGCTATGTTAGTAATATATATGTTCTATTGGTGTAATATTATTAATATTATTTGTTGATGATAATGTGAGTGCTAGGATTGTTAGTTATATTCTTAAAATTTTAAATATCCTATTAGTGTTAGGTTTTAGGAATATAGCATTTAATCTTTACGTTACATTATGAAGCCTTAAATGTCCTATCGGTGTTAGGTTTTATAATGTAATACTGTTTGAAAATTTATGATAAATTTCATAAATTGTTATTTTCTCAATTTTTTGTTACCTATACAATTAATTACTATGTAGATAGTAAATGAGACAAATTATGAGGACTGTTATGGGCATGATTTGGTACATGAGAAAAATGGGCCTACAAAATCCTAAATGGAGACAAAGTCCAGATGGAAGGAGATCAACTCGCTAAAATGCCGAGGACACCAAGCATAACTCTTGGCCCACACAAATCAATGGTCCACTCTAGGTGAGCTCGCTTCGCCAAATGCGAGCTCATCCTCGCTGACTAGATGAAAGCAAGAACCTCAGACCAAGGAGTCTGGCTTGCAAGATGAAGCATCCCATTTAACGAGACCAGCTGAGGTCGAATACGAAGCAAATACCCTCTCAGACTCAAGTTACAGTGCTAATATGTAAAAAGTAGCCTATTAGGACCCACTCGCAGAAAGTAACTTACAGAAGCCAATTTGCAGGGATACAAATTATTTTATACATTTAATGCTTGATATAATATATTTACAACTTGTAAAAATATAATCGTAACCTCTCATCTTTTATAAATAAGAGGAGAGAGATCCCTATAAAGGGGGGAAATTTCTATATTGAAGCTCTATAAAATTTTCCCTAGAATTAATAAAACCTACCATGGACGTAGGGACCAGTTCTGCATGGTTTTAGCTGAACCACGTTAAAAATACCATCCACCATTATTGTACTTCCTCTCCACCTTTCTCCTCTCTCATTTCATTCAATCGGAAAGTAGCTTGGGGATAAAAGAACTGCATTGGTTGACTGAGATTTGGCAAAATCAAATTTTACTATCAACATCTTAGCACTAGAAGGAGGGCTCATCTACTTTCTGATTTCTTTTCTGTTCAGCTACAATGGTGAGATGAAGAATCACCAGGAGTTCAAACACTCCAGCTACTCAACTAGTAAACACTTCTATTGCTAGAACTCACCACTAGTCTACTGTTATCCCCGAAATCGAGGAGGCACAAACATCTCACCAACCTCAGCAAATGCTCGAGGATATAGTCAAAGAATTAGTTGAAGAGGTTAGCGTGCTGACACAAGCATAAACCATGGGAGTGCAAAGGCAAAAGGAAATCATTGCATAGCTCCAACAATTATGTGAGGGATCCCAAAAAGAAACACATGAGAATCATGACAGTTAATGATCTGGGGGCTTGCACCAAGCTGAGAGCTTGAATGAGACTGACCAGGTCCATACCTTGGGTCACTACTCTCATGACTGGGAAGGAAAAAAGAGTCAACAATCCTCCAACCTGTGACCCAAAACATGAGACCCTTTATTGAAAAAAGTGCTTCAAAGGCTATAGCGACTAGAAGAACACCCCCAAATTCAAAATGATCGAATTTGCAACGAGGAGAGCTCACCATTCACAATAGAAATTGAAATGCAACCTTTCCCTTGCAAACTCAAAGTTCCTATTATTCCACTGTACGATGGAAATAGTGACCCATGTGATCATCTGGACATGTTTAATGTCCGATGGATCTCCAAATGACTGATCCTCTAGTTAAATGCCACATCTTCCCAGCTATATTAGGAGGCATACCTTAAGCATGGTTCAGAAGCCTCCCGGCCTGCAATGTCAATAGCTGGGGAGAGTGTTAGAGGAAATTCATCAACTAGTATCGAGCATTGAAGAAGCAGCTCGTGCCCCTTGCCACCTCGCAATGATATTCCAATGTAAGCATGAGTCGTTGAAAGATAGCATAACCAGATTCAGGCATGAAGCCAACTCCATGGAAAATCCTTCAGAAGAAAACATCTTAACAACAATCTTCATGGGACTTTACAAAGATGGAAATTTGTATAAAAGCCTATACAAGTCCCTAGTAAGAGATCTCTCTGAATTCTACAAACGAGCTACTAAGCAAATTAGATGGGAAGAAACTTTTGGCCTAGGAAACCCTGACCAGGCCAATAATGTTAGGAAAAGGAACAATGATTGGGATGGTAAAGATAGTCAAAAGGTCAACTCCAGTCTCCACCTCATGAAGAAAGTAAAGCCCGAGCAACCTCAACATCAAGGCCACTAGGAAAGTTATAGTGTCTTATCTGATACCCAAGATAGGATTTTTGCCACAGAAAGGTATAATGAGGACTTTGGAAAGCCAAAACCCTTGAGGGAACCTAGCAAATTCAGGGATGCAAGTAAATTCTATACTTATCACAACAAGGTTGGGCATACCACCTTGGAATGTTGGGCACTTAGAGATGCCATCGAAAACCTCACCAAGAGAGGGCACTTGTGGGACTATGTGGTGAAACCACCAGAGCCACAAATCGGGCAACCCCAATGAGGTCCCGATCTAGAATAGACCCTCAGTTAGAACTGTATTTTAATTTTATAATATTGTTCAAAAGCAAATGAAAGTACCTTGAATTCCTTTATCTGATTATCTCTAGCTAATCTCATTTAGAAAGAAAATTATTTTGCTCAAGCAAAGTCAGATTCAATATTGCCAGCTAATTAGTTGAGGCATGAAGGCGCTAAAATAAACTCATCTCCAACAATAAGCCATGAGCTCGTTGAGGTGCAGAGGTGCTTAAATAAACTTGATTACTTACTTGAGCAAAAAGATTGCTATGGAACTGAGCAATGGGATTGTTGTCTCGCTGAACAATGAGATTGTTGTAAAGCTAAGCAACGGGATTGCTATCTTGCTAAACAATAAGATTATTGCAAGACTGAGCAACAAGATTGCATCTTCGTTGAGTAACGAGATTGCTGTGAGACTAAACAATGGGATTACTATCTCACTGAGTAATGAGATTGCTATCTCACTAAGCAATGGGATTGCTGTCTTACTGAGTAACAACATTGCTACAAGATTGAGCAATAAGATTGTTGCTTCGTTAAGCAACAGGATAGCTGTGAGATTGAGCAACGAGATTGCTATTCCACTGAGTAATGAGACTGTTGGCAAAGTCAAATTCATACCACACCCTAAGCAATGAGATTGCTATGAAGCTTAGCAACAAGATTGTTGCTTCACTGAGTGATAAGATTATACAGATCACATGTGACTAAATGTTCATAGCTCACATGTAACCAAATGTTCGTAGCTCATATGCAGCCAAAAGCTCACAGCTCACATGCAACTTTCTATGAGGCATAACTTTCATGCAGCCTACCTGAATATTGCTTATTATCAACTAAGGCAATCAGATGCCTAGATTTGTTCATAACGGGAAATATGACTGATTAGTCATCGTTAAAATATCTTATTCAACCATGATTCATGAGGATCTACATTATCAATAGGAATATACAGAATATTCAATTTAACATAGCATTCAAAAGTTATAAAGGAAGCTCATTCATTTTAAAAAAAAAAAGCCTCATTCAATGAGGAAGATTTGCATCAGAGGAATCAAAATACAAGTCAATAGGCTGAAGGCTAAAGAAAATAAAAAAAGGTTTGGCTCCTGGGAGATGAACTCCAACCATATGAGAGGACTGGTGAGCATGCATGCCCTTCAATCTTCTTATAGCCCTCCTCAGTTGACGGTTCCTTTCTTGACTCGTGCCCACAGCAATTCAAAAGATGCAAAAGATCACAGTTGGAAAGGCTAAATCTCACAGAAAAATCGTGACGAAGTAATCCAAGATTTGTAAAAGATCTGCTGACTTGTAGCAGGCCATGCATGCCTCATCTAGAAACCATACCATTAGAAACATGGGGGGCTTAGGTAAGACACCCATTAGGACCATTCCACAAAGAAGCAAGAAGAGCTTCTCAAGCTTTATTAACTAGTCCAGGTTCAATGAAGAATCCAGAGGATACTTTGCTGTTCTTGATCAAACGGTCTAACGACAATAAGATTGCCATGCCAACAGCTATAAGGCATACGCAAAAGGAAGTATGGCCCAAAGAGGATGAAATGAAAGATTGAAAGCTTGAAAAGATAACACGACGATCTGAACACGAGGACTTTGACTGCATAACAAATTGCAAATGAGCCCTTGACAAAATTACAACTCTCAGCCCATAAGTGAACCCAGAGTTAGGGGGCTTATATTATGGGCATGATTTGGTACATGAGAAAAATGGGCTGACAAAGTCCTAAATAGAGGCAAAGTCTAGATGGAAGGAGATCAACTTGCTGAAAGGCTAAGGACACCAAGCATAGCTCCCAACTTGCACAAATCAATGGTCCACTCTGGGCAAGCTCACTTCACTAAATGCGAGCTCATCCTTGCTGACTAGAAGATAGCAGTGATCTCTAACCAAGGAGTCTAGCACGAAAGATGAAGCATCCCGCTTAGTGAGACCAGTTGAGGTTGAATATGAAGCAAATACCCTCTCAAACTTAACTTACGAGGTCGATTTGCAAAAAGTAGCCTACTGAGGCCCACCTGCAGAAACCGATTTGTAGGGATACAAACTATTTTGTACATTTAATACTTGATGTAATATCTTTATAACTTATAAAATTATAATGGTAACCTCTTATCCTTTGTAAATAGGAGGAGAGAGATCCCTATAATGGAGTAAATTCTGTATTAAAGCTCTATAAAATTTTCACCAGAATTAATAAAAACTGCCATGGACATAGGAATTAGTTCCGCTTGGTTTTAGCCTAACCACATTAAAAATACCGTCCACCATTGTTGTTCTTCCTCTCCACCTTTCTCCTCTCTCATTTCATTTGATCAGGAAGTAGCTTGGGGATAACAGGACTACACTGGTTGACTGAGATTTGGTAGAACCAAATTTTACCGTTGACAAAGACTATGCTAAATTGTTAATATCATATTTGGCAATCATCAAATTTTGTATTTGACATAAAGAGAGGGAGAGCTAAAGATAGATGATGACTCTATTACTGCACAAGGGTCTTTATAGAAAGTGGACACATTTTAATAGAATGTATTTGATAGTCATAATATATACTAAGAATAAGACCATCATGAAAGACATTGCTGACTCTCCAAATGCCAAATAAGTTTGTAGAGTTTGATAATGTTGAAAGGGATATTACCTCTTGTTACTAGATAAAACTATTAAGGATGATGTTAGTAGAATTAGTGAGCATATCATGCAATTGGTATACTATTATGATAGCTTATGAGCATGAAAGTGGATGTAGAAAATAATCATTGGATTTAACATATTTTAAAGTCTCTTTCTATTGAAATTGATGTTCTTGAGACTTTATTTCAGATCTAAAAGGCTAAGTAAATTTTCAATAAAGTGACATCTATAGTTAGTCAAGTGAAAGATGATGTGAAGAATTAAAGGATCTTTGTGCTTACTTTATTTCACATGGATTGAGTGCTAGCATGGAAATAAATATACTTAAAGGAGCCTAATTTTGAAAAGCAAGAAAGTTGATTTAGGTGCGTATTACAATAAATCAAGATGTTTTGTTGGCTTTAGTGAGATGTTCCATTGAATACTTAGGGTTAGATGGAGGTGTGATTATTTACTTTACAAATTTATTATAAGTGTTAAGAAAGAAGAGGAAGCCAAGTGATAAAAGTTAGTAGTTAGATTAGAAATAGTGGACAAGTGCAAAATGAATATATAGGAGTAGTTACTATTTGGAAATGAGAGAGTTAATCAATTAAATACTATGGTTGGATGAAAAACGGTTACAATTAATGTGGGATTCTCAATGCTATGGAATAGTTGTCTAGGTGATTTCTCCACAGAAGGATGGAGTGATCGATAAAAGAAGAGACTATTTTTGACCTAGACTTATCCTTTTTTTTATGCATGTATTGATTGTATCAAAGGAGATACTCCCTACTAGATTTAGTGGACTAGAAGGTTCAATGTATTAGTGTTAATTCACAATAATGTAAGTAGACTAATTACGTTGAGTGCAATGGGTGGATACTAATATTTTTTCTTCATTGGTGATTGATCAATTTTTGTTGGGTAGAAATATCCACTGAAAATTTGGAATCCTTAAATTCTTTTAGTGCATTTTAAAGTTGAGATTGTACTAAAAAATGATAAGAAAATCAAGTGTGTCAATTTTGATAAAGGTGGTAAGCATTATAGAGATATGATAAACTGATGTAAATTTTGATTCATTAGTAGGATATCTCCAAGATTGTAAATTTTTAGGCTAACAACCTTATAGCTGGAATGCACAAAGAAGATTGGATTATAAGAAGGTTGAATTACATGCTCATGGACATGATTGGCTACATGTTAGTGCATTAAATTTTACTAGACTTTGTATAAGGCAATGCTTTAAAAACCATGATGTATATTTTGAATCAAATCCTTAGTAAGTATGTATTTAAAACCCCATATAATTTCCTATATGGGAAAAGCCTAGTCTTAGGCATTTCAATGTTTAGGGTTGCAAGGCTAAAGTGAAGTCATATGATCCATTTATTGAGTAACTTGATTCAAAAACTATTGATGGCCACTTTGTTTGGTGTTGTAACAGCTACAAAAGTTGTTGATTTTATTGTTTGATCCACACCGCCAAGGTTATTGAAGGACCTTGTTTTGTTTATTGATTGGATAGTGGGAGTGAAAGACCATGTAATATCTCTCTTAGAGAGGTACAAGTTGTTGTTCCACTAAAATCATCATTGGTTGAAACAAACCTAATTGATCCAATATAATAAATAGTAAAACTGATGGTGGAAGTTGTAAAGTTTAATGCTTCTCTTGTAGAAGAAGAGAACCAAGTCTTGTAAATGAAATACCTTTGAGGAAATCCGACGAGTCACATGCCAAGAACTACCAACAATTATATGGTATATCTAAGAAGCATGAATTTGACATCATTGATGAAATTGATCTCACCAGTTTTCCACAAACCTTTTCAAACACTAATTCTTTCGAATGGATGGAGGCTATAAATGTCAGATTATGTTAATAATCCATAAAGATGTGTGAGATCATACAAAGTTACCTATTTGTTTTAGGTCTATCAGATGCAAATGGGTCTTTCAGACTAAAGGATACTAAGAAGTGATTGAGAGATATAAGGTCATATTGGGTGGCTAAAGGCCACATTTAGAAAGAAGGATTTAATTGTAGAATATTTTCTTATCTATTTTAATTGAAGACTTGTTTCAATTTGTTACAGCACTAGTAGCTCATTTTGACTTGGAGCTTCACTAGATGCATGATGGTTTTTTTGAATGGTGATTAGAAAGAAACTATTTGTGTGAACCAACTAAATGATTTCCAAGAGAAGAGTTAAAAAAAAACATTTATTGTGTAAATTTAAAAGATTCATATATATGATTTGAATAAAATGTCTAGATAATGGTACCCTAATTAAGATTAGTGACATTATTGTTTCTCTTGGGTTTAAGGAGAATGATGTAGACTTCATGTTTATTTTAAGTTAGGTATGGGCATAATTATGATTCTAATCTTATGTTAATGATATTCTCCTTAAGAACAATGTTATGAGCCCTATGATTGAGATAAAGCATATACTATCTATATATTTTATATACAAAGGATCTTAATGGTGCATCTTAAATGCAGGGCAAATAAATCCATCATGACAGATCCCAAGGTCTTCTTGCCCTATCTCAAAGATCAAAAGGTTCAATGTATTTTACATGCTCTCTACGTATTACACTATTCCAGAAGGGTGAGATTCTTTCTAAAGCTCAATATCCTCAAAATAATGTAAAGATTAAAGTAGGTGTCATATGCTTCCATTGTTAGTGGAGTATTGTATGCTCAAGTATGTACATACCTTGATATCACTATTGGTTTGGTGTACTTAGGAGATACTTGAGTAATCTTGGATAGAAATATTGGATTGTTGTGAAGAAAGTTATGGAGTACCTATTAGGTAGAAAGAATCTTTGTGTTGACCTATTGTAGATCTGATGATCTGATTATTGTAGGCTACTTTGACTCTGATTTTGTGAATTTTCCAGATGACATGATGTTAATATCTAGAAACATCTTTATGATGATAGGAGGAGATGTACTATAGAAACTATCAAGTAGTCAATTACAACAATATCTATTATGGAAGTAGAATATTTCACATGTTGTGAAGCCACTTGTGATGTTATTTGGTTAAGAAATATAATATCTATATTCAAAGTTGTAAAGAGCATATCTGGAACTTTAACCATATGTTGCAATAGTACTACAATAGTGAACTTTTCTCAAAATAATAGCAAGAGTACTGCGCATACAAGTATTTTGATATTAAGTATCAATTTGTTATACATGTTGTTATGAATTGTATACTTGCGAATCCACTAACCAAAGGCTTAGGTATGAAATTTGTTCATGAGCAAGTGATTAGAATGAGTTTGGCTAAGTAGGGGTGTTAAATGGGCCTAAGGCCCGTGGGCCGGACTGTAGATCTAGAGCAGGCTAGACGTGCTAAAGAATAGCCCGTTTGAAAATGGACCTAAATGGGCCAAGTCCGGCAGATTGCAATCCAAGCAGACTGAATCCACACTAACACGGACCGATCCGTGAGCCCAATTGTTGGCTACTTGGCTAATTGACTCAGTGACTCTGTCTCAGACCAACAACAACATAACACTCCCACTCCTAATGTTGCCTCGTTAAAAAGTTTTAAAGAAAAAAAGTTCACATTCCCATGAGGGAAAACTTAGTAGCTAAGATCTCCAAAATATGAACAGTGACATTAGTCTTATCTTTTGAAAAGTTTCAGCGTAGAGTTTCCTTTCCCAACAAGTGGGTGGATGACTTGCAAAAGAAGCTTTTGTTTGGTCATCTCTGGCCACCACCGAGGCTTTAGTCTTGCTTTCAAAAATCACATTCACTTTGATCTTGAATTTTGAACACCTTCCACACAGTAAAACTTTTACCAAAATAAAAATTTACACTAAAAATTACAAATATGAAACAACGTGAATAATAAATACAGTTAATAATGAATATAAATATAGTCACTACAAAAATTATGCGTGTTACCAGTGGTTCCATAGTGGGGCTAATCAAAAATCGCCGAATAAAACATGGCAAGATGAGTGTAGCAACTTCTAATAGGGGTCAAGTGGAAAGGGCTGCCATTTTCATGAATTTAGTGGCATTCGGTGAATGGCGGTTGTGTAAACTGTCGAAAACTACACGGTGAACAAAGTGTCACGTGTTCGAGGTGCGAAACCAGTGGCTTCCAACAGTGCAACTTACACCGTATGTGTGGCAACCTTTTTCTTCTTTTTTCTACCACAGAGGACAAAACTTAAAGTGGGAAAGCAAATTGAAGGCTGCCAAACCCTAAACAGAGACAGACTGCCATCGAGGTGTGAAATCAGCTGTGACCACCACCTGTAGCAAGCAAGTTTTCTTGTCGAAAGTAGCTCAGCCTGAGCTGAGGGAGCTATCTGATTTCATTTTGTCTATTCCCTGGTAAGATCCTCAATCCTTTTTGTAGCTAATTTTTGTCTCTTTCTCTATCTTTCATGTCTGTTACTGTGGTTCCGTGTGGTTGATTTTGTGCTTCTAAAACAAAGGCAAACGGATGTGAATGGTGATTTTGTTTTTGTTTGATTTATGCAAAAACAAATTATGGTGCTTTGAGAAATCTTTGACCTTATTCTGTAATGAGCATTGAAAATGCAAGCCCAAACCTTTGGAAGTAGAGATCCAGTAAGCAAAAGAAACTGGGTAGGATTTACTAGTTTTGGGAGTATTTAGATAGTTTACAACAAGCCTCAAACTGGAGATGGGTATGGTTAATCTGGTTGGTATGTAGAAGAGGAAGAACAATATT
>JANHAO010021052.1:0-12638 GCA_026873985.1 Saraca asoca | reverse complement strand
TAGATACCGATACAACCCATTTCTTGCATTCTAATGCTGCCATGCAATGGTTAGTTTTAAGGATTGAAGCAATTCAGAATATGACGCTCTCCGTGGTAGCTTTACTGCTTGTCTTGCTGCCAAAGGGATATGTTCCTAACAATGTATTCAAACTAATCTTTATAGTCATAAGTTTGACATGATGGCAATACTAAGAATTTAGAACATCTTATGTTACTTGCAGGTATTGTGGGACTTTCTTGGTCTTATGCTTTGTCACTGACAGGAACCCAAGTTTTTTTACTCAAGAACCTTGCAGCTTATCAAACTACAGTGTGTTTGTTGAATGAATCAAACGATTCATTCGGATAGCGGCAGAGCCTCCAAATCTAGAAGACCGTAGGCCATCAGATGGCCTTCCAAGGGTAGGATAGATCTTCAGGCCCTAGAGGTAACAAAACTCACCAAATCCATAACTATGGCATTTTGTTCAAAAAAGTGGAGCTTGACATTTTTTTTTTTTGCCATCACTTTCACCATTTTCTGTATGAGTAGTGCTACTTGCACTTCTATCATTTACAGCATCCTTTACACCTATACACATAATAAAATATGAGTTAAAAAGTTTTATTCTTTTAAAGTATGTGGAATCAAAGTCAATTTGACTCAAATTATATCGTATATAACTTATAAATGCTTTGTTTGGCTTAGTAGAGCTTGCAGGTGGAAAATTTCTAATAGACGACCTTAACAAATTCTCAATGGGGCTAGAGGATTTGAGATATGAAGGCATGAAGCTAAGCATCGTTCCTCAGAAGCCAACTCTTTTTAGGGGTTGTGTCAGAACCAACTTGGACACTCTAGGCCTCTGCTCTAATAATGAAATGTGGAAGGTAAAAGAAAATTGCTACATGCTGTAAACTTGATTACTAATTTACTAAGAATCTCATTATTTTATACATGAGTTCATACTAAATAAAGTTTTGATGAACTTTGATTTACACAGGCTTTAGGATTTTAGCTAAAGGCAACAATGGCAATCTCGGGAACTCTTCTGGTGAGTTAAATCCAGGAACATGAAGTCTATGATGTTGAACTTCAAAGTAATATCCTCCCACCAATCTATCATAATATTGCGATGCAGCCTTATTCTTTTAAGCTTAGTTGATATATAACAGTGAAGCTATGCATATTTCTGTGAGTAGTGCTACTTACATTTATTTTTTCACAATCATTCACTCATATACATATGACAAAATTTGAGTTATATAGACCCGATTTATTTTAAAACAAAGTACAACTAGTTTGACTCATATTATATTATGTATGTAACTATTAGAGGAATTGTGAATGAACAAAAGTGTGATTAGCTTTTTTTTTTTTGTGCTTTGGTTTCTCTAACTCTAGACTCCAAACTAAGATTTTAGGTTCAATATGGCAGAATAGGTCTTATACTGTTGACACCAAAATCTGGTCAACTGGTTTTCTTAGTTCAACACCCCTGACTGCATGTTTGAGAAAGAATGAAGGCTAGTGATGAAAGTTTAAGGAAGAAATTAAGAGAAGGATAATAACACCGGAGACTTATCGTGGTTCGGCCAAAGCTAGGTCTTGGCCCCTTAGGCCGTCTTCTCGACCTCTTTTGTTGTTCTCATTCTCACCCTTCTTCTTCCCCTTGGGGGTTTCCCGGTCATCTCTCTTTTTCGACTTCTTAGGGCCAAAAGTTTCTTCTCAACGGACCTCCTTTACGGCCCACTCGTAAAATTCGCCCAGGCTTTTGACAGGGGACTTGTATATATCTTCGTATAGCTTCCCGTACTTTCAAAGCCCGGTAGAGATCGCTGTAAGGACACTTTCGTCCGATGGGTTGTCATCATTTCTGACTTCCTGTCGGAACCTCGCAATGTAATCCTTGAGCGATTTGTCTCTTCATTGGAAAACTGTGGCCAAGTGGCAAGAAGGGGCGAGTTGCCTTTTTAGCACCCTGTATTGGTCGAGGGATTGGGTTTGGCATTCATCCCAGCTTTTTACACTGCGGGTCGGGAGGCTCCTAAACCAAGTTAACGGTTTCTCCCCGAGGGTCGCTGGGAAGACTCGACATTTCACTAGTGGGTTGGAAGTTTGCAAATCCATCTGGACGTTGAAAGTGTCCAAGTGATTATGAGGGTCACTATTTCCGTCGTACGGGGGGATGTTCGAAAATTTGAACCTGCGGAGGAGAGGCTCCGTTTCAATTTGGCGGGAGAGGGGGGATTCTCCCTTCGCGAGATTCGCGCTTCTCTCAGGAAGGTGGAATTCTTTTCCAACCTTGCCATTCTTTGAAGCAGTTCTTCAACCTTTGGGTCCCAGGACTTTAGCTGATGATTAGAAGCCTTTTGGCTTTTCCGCTCCTACTTTTGGTGATGACACCGATATGAGGTGCCACGTTCGCAATCGATCGAGCTGTGATCTGACTCCCTACTGTTGTTGATCCCTTTTGAACTTTCGCTTTGACGTGGCTCCTCATCGTTTCTTTTGCTTTCGTCGTTCTCCTGAAACCGATGGACCTCAGATCTCGATTGTGAATTTGAGGAACGAAGTGACTGGGTCTACTGGCGTTCTGTCCTGGCATGCCGATTATGTAGGGTTTTCGAGTGATGAAGCTCGTCTTCAGTGGTGACTGCTTCTTTCCCCCTTGGTGCATCTCGAGTGCGCACCTGAGACAATGTCTGGACTGTGTCAGCCAGTTCTTTTAAGGTATTCTCTAGAGCCTCCTGGCGCTGTTGCCAAGTCTGCCTGTTGCCAGCTTCGGGGTTTTCTGTAGGAGTGATTGCGTCTTGCCGCTGCCTTTGGTCTTCTGGTTAACCGATGGGGGTCCCAGTGTTCCCGATAGTTTTTCTCCTTACCATCAGGCCTGCCATAGTTTCTTGGGGGTTACAGATGAGGAGATGCAGTGGGAATACGCAGTGGGGGCCCTCCTTCTAGCACCAAAATGTTGACACCAAAATTCAGTCAACTGATTTTCTTAGTTCAACGCCCCTGACTGCATGTTTGGGAAAGAATGAAGGCTAGTGATGAAAGTTTAAAGAAGAAATTAAGAGGAGGATAATAACACCGGAGACTTATCGTGATTCAGCCAAAGCCAGGTCTTGGCCCCTACGTCCACGTTGCTTTCTTGTTATTTGCTTTTCGAAGGTCTCATAAGACCAAGTTAGAATGACTACAACACTGGCTCACCAGATATCCTTCTAAATGAAGACTATAAGTACAAGAGGCTCTCTTTTACTAATAGAGTTTTCTGTCTATATTTTTCTATATCATTCCTATGGTCCTTTCCCCTTTATTTATAATGAGGGAGAATGTTACAAGAGTAATCTTCTTTATCAACAAAATGATCACCCTCGCCGTCCTTAGTATTAAATGCTTGCCGTTGGACAATTAATGCTAGGCAAATCATTGTCGGATTTCCTAGGAGCTGATGTGTATTGCTTGAACCCTGAGCTGTCAACTCTTCCGATGCGTTTTAGGCTGCCGACTAGACTTTGTATGATCGTCTGCTAGTGGTGGAGTGAGATCGTGGGTTGAGGTCCTAGGGTCGTTATCTTCATTCTTGTTTGATTGTCTATTAGCCTTGGTCGATACGATCATTGCCCTTCAAACCTGTCGTACAGCGAGGCCTCGTGGCATCGCGGGCCCTCGTGGCCTGATGATCGTGGTCTCTTTCTGGTGGGGGCTAAATCTGCTTTAGACTATGCTTCCCTGGATGCCGTTCTTCTCGAACCTCATCCAAATAATGCCCACAACATATACTGACTATTTAGAATGGATAGATTCAGTGAGCCATGTTTTCCTACCAGAATTCAACACAGTGAGGAAATGGGTCAATTCTTTTATTATTTGAGCCAACATCAGTAAAATATGCTTGTTGTAAAACAAAGTAACGATGCAAGTGGCTTATTTTACTAAATCCAAATATCAACTTAATCAATCCTCAATCCTTAAATTATTGCTTCCAAAGATGGTTTTTTTTCTTTGGTCAAATGAGAGGCTAATGATCACTTTTACTTTTTGAAATTTGTTAGTGTATGGATATAATATCGAATTTGATAGCCTAGTCTGTTAAGATGTTAGTTGTATCCTATGAAGTTCTTCATACTTGCCTGCAGCACATGTAGAAGTAGGATTATACGCTGTCAATATTAGAAAATAAAGTTGCATTATGACTAATAGGTATAATTCTTGAGAAATAAAATTGCATTATGACTAATAGGTATAACTCTTGATCTAGTGGTTGGCATTTTATCTTTGACATTTATTACGTGTTAGTTTGATCAAAACAAGACTACCAAGTAGTACTATTAAAATGGATAAGATTCTTTACTTGTTTTAGTATGTTAAGCATGACATATTATGGTTTATGGAATCTTCAGGTCAAAAATGGTGGCTTCAATCAATTGAGCTGGTTGGTTTACTTCAGTAGTGGACTAGTTTAGATCTTACATTTTTTTTTAACAATTTCATTGCCTACTCAAGAGATTTAGAAATATTATTAATATTCTAAAGTTGAAAGTAACATAGCCTAAAATAACTAGTAATTCTTAGACATTTGATCAGTAGTTGATTGGCTAGGACTAAATAAAGGATCAACATTTTGGCACGAGCTGCATCTTGTCGATCAATTACTCTTCTTGATCAAATGGCCTAGGGAATAGGCTTATCAACCTAAGAATTTTATAAACCAATAATTCAACCAATGCATGCCAAAAAGCATGATCAAATTTGTATGAATGTGACACCAACAACTGTTTAGCAATATTCTCGCTAATATCACCAATGCATTGTAGATATGCAGTAATAGCTCATTCGCCAAGAAGCACGCTGATTGGTATGTTTGACTCCTATATATACCCATAGGTATTCCTTGTCTCGGATCATCTTTTACACACTTACTGAAACTCTGCTCAAATACCGACTTAGGCATTGGAGCATGCTCAGTAAATCACTTCCTTCATGTGCAGCTGATTTTTTTGAGCTTGCAAGTCTCTATTCGGCTTAGTTCCTTCATCGTTGGTTGATATCACATTTGAGGGAGTTTCATTTGGCAACGCTTGTGGCTTTCCCAGCTACTTCATGACTTCTTATCACTCTTAGTCACGATCATTGCGCACTCCATCATCTGATGGGGGTCGCTATCGTGAGCGGGTAAGGAATGATCATTATTGAGATTGGATGGCAGAGGAGGCTCACCAGATCATAGTAGAGTTGGAACGCGATGCTTTGGCAGACTAGCTTTACCTGTCGAAGGAAGAGCTTAGTGCTCTTCATCATACCTAAGGGTAGTCTACTTTGCTTCCATTACCTTCTAGTCCTCTAAGCGCTATCCTTAGGGAAGTTAATCTGACCATCTTACCCTTACTTCAGGTAGTTCAACCCACCCATATTTCAGAACATCACCTCTAGTTGCCTCTCTTACCTCTTTTACCACCACATTCTATAGTTTTGACAGCTTCCCTGCAAGAAGTTACCATTATGCACATACCTTCCAACCCACACACCTCAGTCCTATTACCCTCCCAAAGCCAAACCCCAGTTAGACCAGTGGTCCTTAATATTTCTTTTGCTTCACTACACATGGCTAGTATCCACTATCGTGCTACTTGTACCCATGAACCATATGACTTGTTGAACCCCACCATGGATCTCACCTAAACCTTTAGATAGTTGTCCTCTAGCTAAGAAGAAAGCCACCCGTTCTTAGTGGCTGTGATGGCTGCTATATTTCTCAACTATTTCAAATTACCTATCCATATAGAATCATATGATAACATTACAGACCCATAAGAGCACTTAAAGGCATTTTGTGCGTTAATGCTACTATTGGGTGCCTTAGACATAATCATATGTAGAGCCTTCTCCATTACACTTAAAAAGGCTGGCTTACGGTGGTTCACCAATCTACCTAGGTAGTCGATCAGTAGTTTTTGACAGCTTGCTGATGCATTTTCCATGCACTTCACCACTAGTTGAGCTCTCCAGAATACTTCAACTGCTTTGGTTAACTTTCAACGGGGGTGATAGGAGACCCTTAAGGAGTATTTTGCTTGCTGTTATGCTTTAGCATTAGAAATTTGGGATCTTAATGAGGGAGTAGCAACCCGTCAGATTAGCGTAAGGCTTCGATTAGGGCCTTTCTCTCTTTCATTGGCCAAACACCCTGTTGTTTCTATTTTTGAGTAGTTAATTTGTTTGGAAAAGTATATCATGTGGAGGAAGTTAAACTTGCTTGACGGCAGATTAAGCAAGCACAAATAGATAATGTGCCTTCTCAGGATAAACCTATAGATCAGGATAGATGGCCTCCTTGGGGCAATTTAATAGGTACAAATTACTGAATGCATCAATTAGCAGTATAGTACAAGATGTTCATGTAGCTGAACTGATGAAATTCCTTTAGTCGAAGTGAAGGAAGTACTCCACAGTGGATAAATCCAAATTTTATAAATTTCACTGGGATTATGGGCACATTATAGATGAATATGTTATTTTAAAGGATAAGATTGAAATACTTATACAATAAGGATATCTTTCAAAGTATAACAAGTTTCAAGCTGGTGAAGGGAAGAAGGAGAGTAAAGAAAGGGACATTCTCCATAGCTTGGACGGCCAGAACTCAAGCAAGTGGTGACAGATTCCCCTGCATTAGGAATGGTTGAGACAATTGCAGGAGGCTTTACATAGGTAGAGTTTCCAATAATGCTAGAAAAAGACACTTGAAGATAATCATGGCAGTAGAAGGGAAAAGGAAAAGAGAATACCATGAGTCAATTTGTTTCACGGAAAAAGACTTCGAGAATATCAACAGGGATCATGATGACCCAATGGTGATTTCAGCTTTATTGCACAATTTCATTATTGAGCGGATATTGGTTGAACAGGGAAGTTTTGCTGATATTTTATATTTACATGTTGTTAATGCTTTGAACATTCCCAAGAATATGTATAAACCTTACATAGGTGTTCTAGTTGGTTTCATAGGAGGGGAAGTGTAAGTAGAGGGAACAGTGGCTCTAAAGCTAACATTGGAAACCTAGCCGCTAGTGAAAAATCTAAATGTTACATTCATTGCCGTGGCTAACCCAAATGATGCCTATAATGCTATTTTAGGGTGCCGTCATTGAATCAAGCTAGGGCTATTGTTTCTACAACCCACTTGCTATTGAAGTTTTTGACAGAAGGAGGCACTGGAGAGGCATGGGTTTAACAACAAATAGCTCAGAGGTGTTATATGGCGAGTTTGACCAAGCCTCATGGAAGTATTAATGGAACAAAGCTAGCACTTGAGGAAAGAGGTGAGTGTCAAATGGTAGATTTTACATTGTTAAACATTCGACAGGACAGTCTTCACCGGCCAGAACCTAACTTTGATATAGAGGAAGTGAGGCTCTTTGGAGATGGGGACAAAAGGGCAGTTGAAATTGGGATTGACTTGAGAAAGGTCGATTAGGAATGACTAATAAAACTCTTGTAAAATTATATTGAAGTGTTTGCTTGGTCACCAACAGACATGCTAGGAATTGATCTGGAGATAGCCTGCCATAAACTTTCAATTGACCTGAGTGTGAGGCCTGTTCAACAAAAGAAAAGGAACCATTGGCTAGAGCGATAGAAAATAATAAAGGAAGAGATGGAAAAATTGTTAAAGATGGGGTTTATCAGAGAAGTCTCACATACTACGTGGTTGACTAACATAGTATTGGTAAAAAAAAGCTATGAAAGGATGACGAATGTGTGTAGATTTTGTGGATCTTGACAAAGTTTGTCCTAAGGAGTCATATCCATTCGTGAGTATTGATCAACTAGTAAATAGTTCTACAAGTTTTGAAGTTCTCAATTTTGATGATGCAGTCTCATGGTACAATTAGTTGAAGATGTACATTGAGGATGAGGACAAAACAACATTCATTACAAATTAAGGGACATTTCGTTATATGTTTATGCGTTTTGGTTTTGAAAAATGAAGGAGCAACTTACCAAAGAATGATGAACAAAGTTTTCACAGAGCAAATTGAGAGGAACATGGAAGTTTATGTGGATAATATGATCATCAAGTCAAAAAGCATAACAACACTGGCATGATTTGGAAGAGACTTTTACAACACTGAAAAGGTATGAAATGAGGTTAAATATGAGAAAATGTGCATTTGGGCTAAAGGCTGAAAAGTTTTTAGGTTTTATGATCACCGAACGGGGTATTAAGGCCAATTCATCTAAATGTTAGGCCATAATCAGCATGAGAAGCCCATTTACATTAAAGGAAATGGAAATGCTCAATGGAAGAGTTACTACTCTTACATGTTTTTTGTCTAGGTCAGTCGATAAACACACTCCTTTTTTTCAAGTTACTTAAAAATACTAAAAATTTTGAGTGGATCAATGAATGTGAACAAGTTTTCCAAGAATTAAAAAAATATTTGGCCACATTGCCCATACTTACTAGACCAGAGCCAGGGGAGACATTATATATTTACTTAGTAGCAACGACAAAAGCAGTAAGTTGAGTGCTCATCCATGATAATAGGAAGGAACGAAAGCTAATATACTTAATGAGTTATACAATGCATGGGGCTGAGATTAGATACCAGAAGATAGAAAAATTGGCCTTTGCCTTGTCTATATCGTTTAGGAAATTAAAGTCTTATTTTCAGAGCCATCAAATTGTCGTTTAGATAGATGCTCCAATCTAACAGGTTTTGTAGAAACTTGACTTGGTAGGGTCATTAATGGCTTGGGCGGTTGAGTTGTTGAAGTATGAGTTCATGAATAAAGCAAGGAAAGTAATCAAGGCTCAAACTTGGCAGACTTTGTGGTGGAGTTAGTAGGCATGGGAGAGCTGGGGTTGAAAGGCCTAGCAAGAACACTGTACGTAGATAGTTCGTTGAATGGTAAAGACAATGGAGCATGGGTGATTTTAGAAGAACCCACTGATTTGGTCCTTGAATATTTGTTAAAGTTTGACTTTAAGGTAACAAGCAACTGGGCAAAGTATGAGGCATTGATAGCGGGGTTAAAGTTAGCAAAGGAAGTGGGAGCATGGTCTTTAAGAGTATTGAGTGATTCCTAGTTAGTAATTACCCAGGTTAGGGAGATTATAAAGTGAAAGAGCCGACACTAGCAAAGTATGTGGGCATAGCCAAGAGCTTATTAAAAGAATTCAAGGTTAAGCTTACAAGGATCCCAAGGGAGATAATAAACGAGCAAAAGCATTAGTGAAGTTAACTAGTGTCAAAGTAGCAATGAATAACAGAACAATCATTCAAGAAATATTGCAAGCCTCTTGTACGAACAAAGTAATATGCATATAGCAGGGTGAGTCTTGGTTAACCCCAATTATGCTATTCTTGGAAGAAAAGCAATCACCAGAAGATAAAAGAGAAGCCAGAAAGGTTGAACGAAGAGTAGCACACTTTTAAGGAGATCAGTTGTATAAGAAGAGTTTTCCCTTCTTATCATTGCGATGCCTTCGACCGAGTAAAGCTAACTATGTTTTGAGAGAAATCTACAATGGCGTTTGTGGTTCCTATTTGGTAGGTGTAGCGATCGCATTAAAAGTCATACAGTCATGAAATTTTTAGCCGAAGATGAAGCAGGAAGCCCCGATACTAGTACAAAGCTGCCAAAAGTGCTAAAGATTCACAACAGTCCAAAGACAACTGACTGTTGAGCAAATATCCATCTTCGCCCCTAGCCATTTGACAAATGGGGATTGATTTGCTAGGACTTTTCTCGATTGCCCCTGGTCAATTAAAGTTTGTGGTGGTGGCAGTAGATTATTTTACCAAATGGATAGAAGTTAAGCCACTTGCAACTATAACATCAAATAGTATACGAAAGTTCATTTGGAAAAATATCATTTACAAGTAAAACCTCTATAAATATATAACTTGATATGAGAACCTAGCCAATGGTTTCTTTCAAGTATATCCTTCTTGCCATGATCATATTGGATAACGAAAAATAATTCACCAGTGGCAACTTCCAAGAGTTTTGCCTCAGGTATACCTTCTTGTATATGCCTATTTGTAGCAATATGAGTCTTACATATTTTAATATAAGGTTAGGAATCAAGTAAAGATTTACTTCTGTCGGGTATCTCTAATCAAATGGGTAAATTGAATTGGCAAATAGAATCATTTTGGAAGGACTGTGCAAAAGGCTAGACAAGGCATAAGGAAGATAGGTCAGAGAGTTGCCAAGGATCCTTTAGTCATACAGAACTATTGTGCATTTAGTTACCCATGAAACCCCTTTCATGCTGACGTACAGAAGTGAGGCTATGCTCTCGGTAGAGCTTAGGCAATACTCTGATTGAAGAGAGCAATATGAGCAACAAAGAAATGAGGAAAGAAAGAGAGAAGAATTGGATATATTGATCGAGACAAGAGAAATAGCTCAACTTTGAAATGAGCATTACAAAGTTAAGATTAAAAAATGGCAAACAAAAGTTTAAAAAACAAAGCATTTGCAAAAGGAAACCTCGTCTTATGAAGAACGGATGGGCTAAGAAAGATTCAAGTTGAAGGGAAGTTGGCTATTGTATCAGAAAAGTCGTTCAAAATATAAAAGAGCCTTCTTAATGATTCTTATTATCTAGAAACTATAAAAGGGAAACCTCTTCCCCGAACATGGAATGTAACACACTTAAAGTGATACTATGTACAAATCTAGTCACTGAAAGTGATACCATATAGCTAGTGTAATGAAATGAAAGTGAACATTCATGCTATTTATGACTTAAAATCTAAGCAAATCCTTCAGTCCAGGTAGACCCCTAGATTACTCAAAATCTGTGTGGATCTTTTGGTCTAGCTAGGTTCCCTGATATATTTAAAACCTGAATAAATCCATCAGTTCGAGTATATCCCCAGTATAATCAAAATTTGAGTAGATCCTTTAGTCTGAGCAGAACTTTTGGAATGTTCAAATGAATGGACATGCCCCTTGGTGATTAACAAAAGCGCTAAGTCTAATTCCATAAAAAGGCATTTGAATGTATTCAAAACAAACTAATTGACTAATAGAAATCTAGGCATTCGACAATATAGGAATGGTCGTAGAACCTGTTAAAGGCACACTAAGAAATAAACTCATGTAGTCACAGGCTACATAAAAAAGTAATATAAAATTATAAATTCATATAATTGATTGATATAGTTTTTACATAAAGAAGGTGATAGTAGCAGGTTATAATAGTATAATTCAAACGAAAGATCACATGAAATAGTCCTTTGCATAGTCTTCAGGTAAAACAAAATTTAGATCTTTTAGCACCTCTTCGAGAAGGTCCTTTTGGGGCTTGATCCCATCGTCAAGTTGGGAAAGGCCACATAGGAGAGCCCAATTCTCAACATCTATGTCATTAGAGAAATTATCCTTTGAGCTTATGATAAAGCTCTCGATGAAGACATTTCGCTTAGACAAGGAAAGCGTGGGGGTGCATTTGAATTATATGTGATAATGATTACAAATTTGATATAAATTTCCACTTAATTAAAAATGATTCATTTGTTTTTTTTATTTAAACACAAATTGAAAAGAAGAAGCAGATGAAGAGATTATATGACAAGTGAGGAGGTGTTGTAGGAGACATGGTAGGTGAGCTAACAGGAAAGTAGTGAATATGCTAAGATCCCAAAGGTCATTTTCATTTACGCTAAGACATACGCTACATGTGCAGTGCATGTTTTGTTTTGTTAATGATGTTAAATATGTCGGCCCTTATGTTGTGGAAGACATGACTATGACTGTGGACAGGTATGACTAACAAGGAAAGGTAAGATGCTAGCAAATTTTAAGATTCAACCAACCTTTTGTGACATTTAATGGGTTGGACTGCCAACTGAAAATGGATCGATTTTCAAAATTGGGATCATTCATTAATTAACGATGATTTTTTTTTTTTTTATATAGTAGAAGTGACTTAAAGAAGGTAAATTTGTATATGATAATGTTTTTCTTTATAATGCAGATTTAAAATTACAGAATTCATAATTGTAAATGATAATGTTTAAAATGACATATGACTACACACTTAAAATTGGTTCGAACTTTGTTCATTGAATTCATGTGTGATTAGAAGATTTAAAATTTAAGTAATAATATATATATTTATTTTATTTCATAAATTATTATTTCATTGCACATATTTGATAATACGAAGTAGTATTACTTGTTTTATTACATAAAGTAATAATCTGTATACAATATACAATATATTCAAGGTTTTTCAATTATTATATTAATTAAAATATTATTGGGAACAAAAATTTATGATGACAAATATTTTTTTAATATGATTTTTAGGATATCAATGACTTTGAAGGGATAAGGTGAGGAAGAGAAAGGGTTGGGGGAATTTCCCTCATCCATATTATAGGCCCTGTTTGGGAAGCCTGTTTTTTTGTTTTCAAAAACAGTTTTTTTGTTTTTCTATTTTTTGAAAATAAAAAAATCTGTTTGACAGTCTGTTTTTAAAAATTATTTTTCAAAAACTGTTTTCTAAAAGTGTAACTAAAAAACAGTTTTCAGGAAACAGTAAGGGCCTGTTTGGAAGTGTTTTCAGGTGTTTTTGTTTTATTGTTTTTAAAAACAGTTTTTAAAAACTGTTTTTCTAGAACCAAAAA
>JANHAO010021051.1:0-12671 GCA_026873985.1 Saraca asoca | reverse complement strand
ATGGTTATGTGTCATAAGTAATTCTTGTAGTGACCATAATGTATGTAGTCCTTGGACCTGAAATCACCATGGTTCCCTACATGAGGAGTCATTTACTTTGACATTGTCTAATGTCACCTTTAATAGGGTAGCCTAAAAGGTAGTGGTTACGTATTTCACAAATCATGCAGAGAGATGTGTGTGATCTAGATGGGATTTTGTCCCTCCTTCTTAGGAGGAGTAATATCCATGGGCCCCTCAATTGAGTGGGACTAAGAAATGCATGGTCATGCTCAAATGGATCAATATGTGATATTGATTCATTTGTTTTCAATTAGTCAATTAGAGATCAAGAAACATAGTGTTGATGATGAAATTTGGTTCATACGGAGAGCCCAAATTTTAGCCAACGAGGGGGATTCTTATGGGATCTCTGACCTTTGTCTGATTGAAGCACAATAAAATAGCAAAATAAATGAAGATGGTGGGAAGAGCATAGAAGGATACACAGGGTTTTTAACATGGTTCAGCCAAATCTGGATATCACCGGACCCTACGTCCATGGTAACGTGTTATTATGATGGTGTTTCTACAAAGTTTATAGTATTCAGTCTCTATTTTAGCAGAGTTTTGGTATAGATCCTCTCTTTCCCTCAAAGGAGGCTCCCTCCTCATATTTATAGATGAAAGGAGGTTACAATAGTAATTACATGTGTAGTAAATATGTTACATCAAAATTTAATATACAAGATAGAATATACAGACTAAATCTCCTTTTTCAGCTACTGCAAATTGTCCTTTGCAGGTGGGTCCCATTTGTCCATTGGGATAAAGTATGACTTGGTCTTCTGTCTGGTGAGTCCCATGTTGCTAGTCGCACTTTGCTGATTGGATCACACAATTCGAGGTTATGCACATCATCAAGAAGGAGATGTCGAACTCACTCTGTTGGGCACGAGTTCGAGTCAATGGGTCACACTCATGATACAGACTGAAGGCGTAGCGATCTAGGCAATTCTTTCAACTGGTCCTTTTGTTGCTCTTGGGCATCTCGTATGTCTTTCTAAGATGAACTAATTTTCACATATAACATAAGCCCCCCAACTCTCAGCTTGTGCTGTAGGCTGGTAGTTATGAATCTTTGATTTTTGGTCAGTCAAAGTCTTGTCTTGAGACTATCATTTCATTTGCTTTAGGCCATGCTTCTTATGGCACATGTCTGACAGTTATTGCTAAGTCAAGCTTAGCCTTTTTTGAGGCAATAAATGATGACGGTTGGGGGAATAGATCTGGATCCTTCGATGAACTTGGCCTTGGCTCTATATAAGGGAAAGGCAATCCCTTCTATCACTACATTGAGCAAACCATGGAGTTTCCTGATAGACCACCACCATTTCTGGTGTTCTGCCTTTCCATAGAGGCATGTATAGTCTACTGCATAAAGAACTTGGACGGTTCGGCTTCCCTGCTAACATGGGGAGATCTCATATGAATCTCAGACTGCGTCCTCTCGGCCTCGTTGTGAGGTAATTATTTGACCAGCCAAGCTCCTGGCACTTCTGATTTGATGTCTTCATCAGGAGCGGGAGGCTAGAGGTATAAGGAGCCGCAGTGTTGCCACTAATTGTGCATTGGAAGGGAAATTTGAAGGCCTTGGTGGCGCACGAGCTCCAGTCAGCCAGAGTACGACCCTTCATGGCCGATCCCTCTTCTTAGTCATAGGTTTTCCCTATTGTTCTTTGATTAGCCTATATTCAGAGCTTTTTGAATTATATTAGCCTCGTTGAGGTCTTTTAATGAATAAAGCTTCAACTTCTTTTTGCAATTTCTATTTGTTGTTTTTGTTTCTCATATAAACATTTTGGTTTGGACAATTTGTGTGACCTATGCATAATCAAAAGATAGCATAAGTTGTGGATTAGAGTGATCTCATGCCCAGGTCGATCCTATGGCCAAATAAATAGACAAGTTAGTATGGCAATGATAAATAATAAGATAAGTTCACATGAGAACTACGACATAATTGAGTTCGCATGAGAGCTGCAAAATTATTAAGTGAGCAAATCATGCTTGGGCCGATCCCGTGGCCGAATAGAAAGGTTCACATGAGAGCTACGAAATTAAAGTTGGCCAATCTTGTGGCTAGGGTGATCTTGTGCCCAAATAAAAGGGTGACCAATCTTGTGGTCGGGGTGATCTTATGCCCAAATAAAAGGGGTGGTTGATCTTGTGGCCGGGGCGACCTCGTGCCCAAATAAAAGAATGATCGATCTTGTGGTCGGGGTGATCTTGTGCCTAAATAAAAGGGATGCCATTTAAGCGAATTACCTATGTGAAGAAAATTTAAAATCAATAGTCATATTTAAAATGTTTGCATAATTTAGAAAAGAGTACAAAAGTTTAAAAGATCGTCCTGATAGTAGGAGACTGCTCTTGCTCAGAATCCTATCGAGAAGACCCAAGCCTCTGCCTAGGAGGTTGCACAACATAGTCTTGGAGTCAACCTCTTTTAACTAGATCCTTTATGGAATCTCTTAGTGCCCAGTACTCTGAGGTGACATGCTTGAACTCATTGTGGTACATGCAAAACTTCCCTCGATTGATTCTGGAATTGCTGGGAGTCTTCATGGGTGGAGGCTTTCTAAAATCCTCTTTGTCCCTTTCCATTGCAAAGATCTTATCCTGATCATCTAACAGGATGCCGTAGGTGCTGTGACAACCTGACAATGGGGGTTGTTCATCCTTGCTCTTCTTAGCGAGCTGGCACTCGGGGCTGTCATTCCCGTTCCCATAGTTATTCCTCTTCTTGTTTTGGGTTGAGCTGCTAGCCTCGATTTTCTATGGACTGAAAGTCTCTTCCCATCTGATTTATTTCACGGCCCGCTCATAGAACTCACCTAGGTTGCTAACTGGGGATTTGTACAAACTCTTGAATAGCTTTCCATCTCTGTAGAGTCCAGCTAAGACAACAGTCAAGATGGCCTCATCTGAGGGCTTCTCGACATTGTTGACCATGCACCTAAAGTGGGTGATATAGTCTTTCAATGTTTCATGTTTACCCTGAAAGACCATGGCGAGATGGCATAGGGGCGCAAGCTACTTTCACAGTGCTCGATATTGATCAACAAACTTTTCTTAGCATTCCTCCCAACTACTGATGCTGTGAGCCAGGAGGTTTTTGAACCACATTTGAGGGACTTCACCCAAAGTAGCAAGAAAGATGTAGCACTTGATCAAGGCATTATAGGTTTGAAGGTCCATCTGGATGTTGAACAGGTCCAAATGGTTGTGCAGGCCATTATGTCCATCATACAACGGAATGGTTGGAACTTTGAGCTTGCACGGAAGGGGTTCTTCCATAATTTCCTTAGAGAAGGGAGTTCACTCCCCAGAGTGACCTTGGTCACTTTGAGTTTGAGGGTGCTCCTCCAAACACTTGACACTTTGAAGGAGACCTTCCACATTAATACCCAAGCCCCCTAGTCTTTCGCTAGAGGTTTGGTTCACTTTTTCGGCCATGCGAACGGTGATTTGAGGTTTGCTCCTGATCAGTTTCTCTGGAGTGCTCAACTTTGAGTACGATGGTTTTAGCCTGCCCTTGCACATTCTAAGTTTGTGCTTGCACCAGCATTGTGACCGTTTTACCTAGCTCTCCCATTATGTGTTCAAGTTTCTCCTAACGCTAAAGCCAGGTTTAGGGTTCGTCGATGCGGTTTGCGATGAGGGCTGGTTGTCCTAAGATGGCTGGGGGGAAACCAGTGGTTGCTCCAATGACGGGATCTGTAGATGAGTCCATTGTCGAGACATGACCATCCGGAGGATGGGGCTATGCATTTGAAGCTCTAGTGGCTCTTCCTTTGGCCATTACAGTAGGAAACGAACCAGAATCAAGTGAGATCCTCATAGATAAGGCCAAAAATGTTGACGGTGAAATTTGGTTCATACGGAGAGCCCAAATTTTAACCAACCAAGGGGGATTCTTACAGGATCTCTGACCTTTGTCTAGTTCAAGCACAATAAAACAACAAAATAAACAAAGATGGAGGGAAGAGCAGAGAAGGATACACAAGGTTTTTAACATGGTTTGGCCAAATCTAGGTATCACTAGACCCTACGTCCATGGTAGCATGTTATTATGATGGTGTTTCTACAAAGTTTACAGTATTTAGTCTCTGTTTTAGCAGAGTTTCAACATAGATCCTCTCTTTCCCTCATAGGAGGCTCCCTCCTCATATTTATAAAGGAAAGGAGGTTATAATAGTAATTACATGTGCAATAAATATGTTACATCAACATTTAATGTGCAAGATAGAATATACAGAATAAATCTCTATTTTCGGCCACTGCAGATTGCCTTCTACAGGTAGGTCCTATTTGTCTGTTGGGGCAGGGTATGACTTGGTCTTCTGTCTGGCAAGCCTCATGTCGCTAGTTGCACTTTGCTGACTAGATCACACAATCGAGGTCATGCACATCATCAGGAAGGAGATGTTGAACTTGCTCTGTCGGCCACAAGTTCAAGCCGAGGGGTCGCACTCGTGACACAGATTGAAGGCGTAATGATCCAGGTAGTTCTTCTGACTAGTCATTTTTTCGCTCTTGGGCTTCTTGCATATCCTTCCAGAATGAATCGATTTTCACATATAACACATAGATTGAATTATTAAGAGGATGACATATTCCATGCCTCGAGTTCAATCTAGATATTCAAACAAAAAGGACTAAGATACATAGGATATTGGTCATTGTTTAAGTATGTCGAATCATAGACATTCTTATTACTTGGGTGGCAGTGATGTATTGCTAGAACTGCTCACTATCTGTGATACTAAAATTAGAGTAATTTTAGTTACATTGCTAATGTAATAAGAACCTACAAGGTCGCACATAAAGAGTGAGATAAAATTGGAATTAATGTAATATAATTAGGATTCTTAATTGGATTAAGAGATCTTTGGAATATAGCCAAGTATAATATAATATGATATAATATAATACTGGATTATATTATAATATTATATTATAATGTAGTATTATTTAATATTAAAGTAATATTATATTTTTCTTGGGCTTTATTAAGGTTATATTACATTAGGCTTAATTATTGACAGTAGTTAGACTAAGTCAATAACTTAAGCCCAAAAGCCTTTCCACATTTTTTGTTGGACTAGGACTCTCAGTTGGGCTAAGACTAGGACTTTCAGTTGGACCAGGCGTAGGTCTTTTCTCACTAAACCCTAGAGTTATAAATATAACATTTAGGGATTAGTAATGCAACAAAAAAAGAACAAGAAAAAATAGTTTTTGAAAAAAAAACTGATTGAGAGCTCCCAGAAAAATAGAAAGTCATTTCCTAGGAGAGGCGTAATGAGTAAGGCTATTCCATCTAGCAAATCGAAGGTTCCATCCGGTAGATCAAAGTTTTGTCATCCTCACGTGTGGATATCGTAAAGACATAGATTTATCAATCTATATTGGTGACTTTTGCACCAAACCATAGCATCATATCTAGCCGTAACACCATAAGAGAGAGAGATTCATCATTCTGTGTTGTTGATTTCTGCATCAAAAACACTAAGGTATGATCTTAACCAACTGATTTAAGTTTTACACATGGATCCTTGGGTGGGTTTCAAAAAATTTTAATTTTCCGCTATGCTTGATCCTTCGAAACCCAACACTTGGCCCTTACCCTTATCACAAGTCTACTTGGCACATGTAAAGCTTCTTCATGATCCTTGGGTTAGACCTCCATGTTCTCATCAGTCATTGTCCCTTCCATCTGCACATGCCTTCTTATGAAAGCAATCAAAATGCCTATGCAAGGCCTATACATACTTCTAGGAATATTCAAGGCACCAACGGTATGTTAATATAAAATGTTAGCGAAACTTCCCTGATCAATGATTATTCTTTCGTTGATGAAGTTGTATAGTAATGCTAAAATGACTATTACATAGTCATGGTCCCTATCAATGTCCCCAAAGTCCTGCTCTATGAAGCAAATTAGTTCATGTTGTTCCTTCATTCTCTTCCTTTCTACTGTTATTACTATTTTGAGATGCTTTTTCCATGCATTATGAGAAACTCCCTCTAAGCAAAACCTCCAATGATTGTTTCAATTGTTTCCAACACTGGAGAAGTTATCTAACTTATTTACTCTCTAATTGATTGGGCTATGGGGAGTAGCCCCTTTCTTTGTCATCATTTTTTCCTTCTTCTGAGTGGAACTTCTTGTATTTCAAAAGATGTATTTGCCTTATGAGCATTTCTATCTCATTTTTCAGAGTAACACACTCATCTATATGATGCTATAATCTTGATGAAACTTATAAAATTTGGATTTATCAACTAGCAAAAACTTTCTTACTTTTGAGAAGGAAACTTCATTATCTCGGCAACCTATAAATCTTGTACTATATAGCTAATCAATGCATTCAATAACTCATACTTGTTATACCACCCTGAGGAGGTCCTCTCTCTTGCTCAAGCACTTTATCTCTAGAAGGTATACTATCATACTACTATTTGCCATCAAGCGAGATTAGCATCTTCAACATTAATATACTTTTCAAATTTGGCCAAAGAGTTTTGAGAGAGAAATGACAGGGTGCTTGGCCAGTGAGAGGGAATAATGCTCAAAACAAAGACCTGAGTTGATCTAGTTTACTACCACACCTTCATTAAGGTCCTAGATCTCTAATGCCAGTCTATTGAAAAGGGCAAGCCACTCCTTAAGTGTCTCCTAGCATCCCTATTGAAAATTAACCAAGGCAACTGAAGTTTTTCTAGGTGCCCTACTGTTAGCATAGTGTGTAGAAAATGCCTTAGGAAGTTGATGGAAACTATTGATCGATTGCCAAGGTAAAGTAATGAACCACTGTAAGCTAGCTTTCCTGAGGATGATGGGAAGGCTTGACACATTATAGCATCTGGATTGCCTAATAGCAATATCGATGCCCAAAATACCTCCAAAAGCTTTCGTAGTTTTGACGTGTCGTCATATAGGCCTTTGTGGGTTAGAGGTTTGAAGTGTGCGAGTAGAGGAGTAGCCATCACAATCGCTAAAAATGGGTGGTTCTCCTCCTAGCAAGGGGACAATTGTTAGGATTTCTAGGTGAGGTCCATGGTTGGCTTGGGGGTGTTGGTTTGGATTCTAGTTACATTTAAAGGGAAATGTTGAATCCTTTTTAGGAGTCTAAAAGAAAATTATCAAAGTTGACTTTAGTGGATATAATTACTCCAATTGGCAAGCAAGAATCAATTGTTATCACTAATTAAAGAGTAATTTAGATTGCAAGATAATTGATCCAATAGAATATGTGCAAATGAAAAATTAGTGCAATAAAATAAAGAGCACAATAGAATTTTTAAAAGTGGTTCCACTTTAATCAAAGATGCAAGTGAGGTGCATGTCCACTTGACCAAATCCTTAATCGAATGGACCTGATTTTATTACAAATCAAACAAGAATTCATTGGGCTCTTGAGAACCAGTTTCGATACAAAAAATCTCTACACCATTTAAAACTATGATCAACATCACAATTTGGGAAGATGCAAAGGGAAGATCAACCTTTATCTTTGTATCTTAGATTTCTAAAACATAGAAATCAAAAATAGAAACAAGATCTGAAGATAGAAAATACAAACTTGAATTAAGATGTGGATCTCAATTAGCTAATCTATGATCTCCTTCAATTTAATCCAAGAATGACTATATTTGATGAAAATAGATGAGGTAGATATAGATTTACTTTAGGCTTTGTTTTCTCTCGATTTTTCACAAAAGAAGATATGTTTCAAATGAGAATAGGTTATATTTATAGTTTGGCAACTGACATTTAAAAATAACTAACTTTTAGGCTATCAATTAATTTGTGAATCGATTTAGAATGGTTACTAACTTATGAATCAATTTGTCTATGAATATTATCAAGAACTTCATGACTAAATTGATGTGTGAATCGATTCACACTATCACATAAAGTGGTCATGAATCGATTACCTAATCAATTCACAAAAATTGCAAGCCTTCGGTGAAAACAATTTTCAAAATAACTCTTCATGAATCGATTCATGTTCATTTTCACGAGATTTTTAGTATGAATCAATTCGCATAGTGAAAAATAGTTTTTATAAAAATTGTACTTATGAAAGTATATTTGAAAACTTTATTAGTAAACTTTTAATTTTAACTTATTTCAAGTGATTTATTTCTACCTCAACTTAACTAATTTAAGAGGTCTGTTTGGATAAATATGAATTAGATCACATTTACAAAAGATCATAATTAATACAACAAAATTACTATATTTAAAGGCAGATCTCTTGAATGGCATTTGGTGAACTTTAATCCTACAATCAATCAACAAACACTAAGTGCATAATCAGATTGTGATATTAATGAAAATTATTTTTGAATATCAAAACTAAAGAAAGTATGATAACAAAGCTAACAATCTCCATCTTTTTGATGGTGACAAATAATTTTAGATAAAGGTCAAAGGTTTTTAAGAATTGGGTACTAAAATCTCTTTTTCAAGAGTAAATTAAAAAAATGAATTATACATAATTAGTATTTGTACCATAGTAAAATACAAAATCCAAAATAATAAAATAACATTCATCAATAGAGAACGTCAAATCATAAAATAAGGGAAATGGGATTATGGGATATAGAATATCCATCAAAACAGCATACTCAAGCAAGTGGAGGATCTTGTTACAGGTCCATTCCTTGCAATTCAGCTTCTTCTTCATGCTTCTGCATCTACTATGAGATTTCATGCAATTAATTTTCAATTTAGTTAAAATGATCATTAAACTAGGAGAATTGAGACTGGTTATCAAGTGCTAGAAGTGTCATTCATTCATCCATTAACTCAAGCAATGTTTGATGGTTGTCTAGGCCATCCATCATGTGTAGTGCAATTTGCACATTTCCTCAATGATTGTGTTTTTAGCATCACTAGAAAGCCTAACTCCCCCTGAGCTAGTGGCTCCTCTAGTTGGTTGAGGAATCTGTGCCCTGTTTCCTATCCAATTCTCTTATTCATTTTATTCTACTTGCATCTTGTGCAAGTGCGATGTAGATATCATTATAGTGGAATTTAGTGGTAAACATTGGTGCTCTTCAGAAAGTTACAACTTAAATTTGGAAAAAAGTGGGGGTGATGATCATACCATATGGAAGGAATCCAGTATTTGTCCGCCTAGACCAGTCAGCCATATATTTGAGTATAAAATAAGGCATGTTAAAATCGAGTTAGTTTTTTATCACCCACATTAAAAACAACTCGTCCTCTACTATTTGAGTAAAATTGGTGACCCTTGGAAGAATCATCTTATGTAAAGCATAATGTAGGATCCTATCTTTAAGGGATAGGCCAGTAATGAGTAGTTTTCCACTTCCATCTCTATGGGTGGAATAAGGATAAATGTATCCTAATGGTGGATTCCCTACTATAATCCAGAAAGAATCCTATACTAAGCTTTGGTGGTGATGCATCCATGCCAAATACAGTTGCTAAAACTTCTGAATCTATAACTATATGTTTGTGCATCACATAACAAGATAACTTGTCATCAGTAGTAGCTAAACTTGCAGAAAACATCTTAACTAGCCTAGGGTATGTTGTGCCTTTATAGGTGAAGAAATTTTCTAGCCTATATTTTACTAGTAATTAAGGAAAATGAGTAGTTTCTAAAAGTTTTTCACTAAAGCACCTAAGTGGTTCTACTTTCTTATTGGATAATTGAAGATAGGTTGGATACTCACTTGGTGATTAGAAATCAGATTCCTCTTCTAATGAAGTGGACAATTGTGCTACTGGTTTGACTTTTCTTTTAGAGATTGGCAATTTGATCCTTTTGGACATTTTGCTAAGTGTTTTGTGTAGTTAGAGTTTTGGCTTAGATTTTGGGATCAAGTGATTTTAAAGTGTTTGGAAAGAAGTGTTAGATTTGATATATCTAATCATTGTGTGCAAGAAATTTGCGTTAAAAATGATTTGGAGTTGAGATTTCAGTGAGTGAGAGAGAGTTTTCAGTGGTGGCAAGAAGAAAACTGTGAAATGCACTGTGAAATTTATTCAGGCATATATAGAAACATGTTGCAAATCAATTCAAGAATTGATTCATGCAACAAATATGTAAGAGTGAATTGATTTAGGTATGAGTTTGTATATCAGGATTCTTATATGAATTGGTTTAAGAATCATTTCATCTAGGCTAATTAAAATTTTCAAGAATTTTGAGACATTCCCGAATGATTAAAAATTTCATGAATTGATTCATAAACTCAAAGAAATCTTGGAGAAATTTGAATCGATTTAGAGAGTCTTGAAAACAATTTTCATGCAATTCTATTCCAAAATGATTAACAGATGATGTGTTTACCAGCTCATGATCAATTCAACACCATTAAAATCTCAAATCTCACATCAAATACCTGTAAAACAAACTTAGGGGAATTCTAATGCCTAAGTTAGAATTTTCAAAGTAAAAATACAATGAAGCACAAAAGATAAAAATATCAAAATACTAAAGATTGGCTAAATAAGATCATTTTCTAAAGGGTTTAACATTTCTAGTCATGTGGTGAGAGTAACCACTATCCAAGAACCATAAGTTGCTTCTTTGTCTCCCACAAACCTATAAAACAAAAATTATGCTTGCATTGGTGGCATTCAATTCATCTTGGGTCCAGATTTATTGGTAAGCACAACCAGATTTCCTTTCGAGTTAGATGCTTTAGGTAACCAAATTAATTTCTCATTTGGTTTCAAAACATAAGTTCCATTTCTATGTGGACAATATCTAATGTGAAGACCTCTTTGATTACAATAAAAGTAATTTATGTAACCAAAGTTCCTTTTTGTCTTAAAAGCTAGACATTTTTTATTAGTTCTCTTTTTCTTTTGCTATTTATAGCCTAATCCTTTCTTATTTTGAAAATCCTTTTGACTTCTTAAGATGTTGTTGACTCTCATCTCATATTAGTAAAGCCTTGGTCAAGTTATTTATTTTAGATCTATAGGCTTCACATGGATCACAAATTTTACTTTCACTTAACAATTTTTTAGTTAAGACATTTAAGTCATTGTTCTCTTTTTCAATTTGTTTAATTTTCTCAAGCAAGATTTCATTTTCAATGTTTGCATTCCTTAACTCTTTCTTAGCTTTTAGTAATGATTCATGAAGTTCATTGTATAAATCATCAATCTCATTATCACTAGAGCTAAACAGAGTTTAATTATACACCTCAATGTCTTCATCTTCTTAAGCCATGAGGGGGAGGAGTACTTCTTCCTCCTTTTCTTCTTCTTCGGAATCCACTTCCTCCCCTCCCCAAGTAGCTCAGTTGGCTTTCTTGAAGGATAGCTTCCTTTTCTTCCTTTCATTTTCTAGTTGCCTCTTTACATACACAAGGTTGTCCAGTTTGAAATGTCCACGCTTCTTACATTCAAAACATGTTTTAGTGGTGTTAGAAGAATTTCCTCGTTCATTCTTATTTTGGTTTCTTCTTTGTGAAGTAGCTCTTTTTTTTTTGTTTCTCTTGTCCTTGAGCAATCTTCACAATTTCTTGCCTAATAAGGCCATGTCATCTTCTTCATGTCTACCATTACCACTATCTAACTCATCTTCATCATCATCAAATATGTTTGTAGCTTTTAGTGCTAAGGTTCTCCTTTTCTTATCATCACCATTCTTCTTGTATCTTTTCAGCTTAAGCTCATGCTCTTCCAAGTTACCATAAAGCTTTTAAATGGTAGGCATTTCCATTTTGACTGATTCTTTGATAGTTGTAACTTTAGATTACCATTCCTCTGTCAATGACCTTAATATCTTATGCACTAGATATGCATTATCAAATGTTTTATCAAGAAGAATGAGATGGATAGTAATAGCAGTAAATCTTTGAATAAGATCCTTAATAGATTCTCCTTCTTCCATTTTAAACATGTTATATTGGGAAACCAAGACATGAACCTTAGAGGCTCTAACTTTTGTTGTCCCAATATGAGCTACTTCCAATGTGTCCCATATTTCTTTTACTGTGGCACAATTGGATATTCTATCATATTCATTTGGAGAAAGAGAATTAGAAATGATCATTTATCTTTGGTAGCTAGGAGATGTCTTTTCCTTTCCCCCTCATTCCAAAGAGATTTGGGTTTTGGTTGTACAATCCCATTAATTAAAGTTTTTGGTGGATCATATCCATTTGCAACTATCTCCCACATATCTACATCAATGGCTAAAATAAATCTTTGATTTTTTGCTTCCAATAAATGTAATTTTATCCATTAAAGCTAGGAGTTTTATTGAAAGGTAGACATTGAAGCGAAAGAGTAAAACTAGAATCCATGATCCTCTTGAAATTAAAGGAGTTTCAAGAGCCAAAGCTCTTATACCAATGTTGGTGTATGCCTTAGAAGCCAATCATAGGATGATTGTTTTTGCATACATTGTATTACATTTTTTAAAGGCAATTCAATTATTATATTTTGTTATATTTGTGTAACATAAAATAATAAAATAATTATCCCTAGAATAATTTATTATTCTTAAAATGTCCCTAGTCGAGTATTGTGGTGAACTGAGATAGCAATAATACAATGAGACTAGTATGTATGATGACTGATGACCAAAAGTCATGGATATGAGATATCAAGTCATTATATGGGT
>JANHAO010021050.1:0-12636 GCA_026873985.1 Saraca asoca | reverse complement strand
ATTATTTATATAAAATATTAAATTAATTAATATTAAATTAAAAATATTAATTTTACATAATTTTATATAAAAATATTAATTTAATATAAAATATTAATTAATATTAAAAAAACATAATTTTATATTGATTAATGAGAATGTCAAAATGAGGATGCATTTTTGAGTGGGAGCCAATGGATTTTCTATTCTTTAATTTCAAAATAGAAAATGATTTCCATTAAACAAGGGAAAAGTCTTTCTCTAGGGAAATGTTTTTCCCTCCATTCCCCTAAATCAAACAAGAGAAAAGTGACATTTCCATTCCATTTCCTTCTCCATTCCGCCCGACCAAACGGACTCTAAGGGAATGACCATTCCACCACCATATAGAATGGGCCATTCATCATTTTCTGAATAACATTTTTACATCCTTATCCCTTACATTTTTTATATATTCTAAAATTATCATTGTATTACTAAATAATAAAACAATTTAAATTTTTTAGTATTTTTACTATAAAATATATTGATAATATTATATTTTTAATAATAGAATATAAAATAAGACATTTGTATCTTATTTATAAAATAAATATTATTTATTATATAAAATTATTTGATATAAAATAAAAATCAACAGAAGAATTCATTGATATATAAGGAGAGTCAAAATTATGAAAAGAAAGCTAACATACTTGAAGAACAAATCAATGTCATACTATTAACAAATATTAGAGAGTTATGGCTTAATTATTTAACTTATATGTTATAATTAATATTTTGTTAGCATTGCAATATAAACTATTTAACTTATATATGATTGCTATATAACTTAAGGAATTTAACCTTTGCAAATTTTTTAATGCTTTTAGATAGGTTTTTGTTAATTATTTTTTGTTATAAGGGTATTATTGAAATTGATTACTTTTTTCATTTCATTCCTTCAATATCTTATTGTACCACACATAAAAATGAAATGAAATGCTTATTTCACTACTGATCATACCAAGAATGACCATTCCATTCCCATCCCCATTTCTATGATATCCAACTAAATGTAACATTACGATACTTTTTTATATATTAATCACAACGCACAAGAGAAATGTTTCTAACACATTTTCTTTCCACACTATTATTGAAATAATGAAAAGATAAGGATCTTGTATTTTTTTTGTCATGAAGACATTAAAAAATAAAGTTGTATATAATTACTCTAGTTCCTCATCTCTCTCTCTCTCTCTCTCTCTCTATATATATATATATATATATATATGTAATTAATTACCAGTCAAGAGAAGACATTTCAAAACTTTCACTATAAGCAAAATCCTAATGTCCATAACTTAACTTTCATCAAAGTCTCCCCGTGTAATAGCTGTTGGTAGCGGAGTAGTAGCCTTCATTCTTAACCCTTTTTTTTTTTCCTTTTATTCATTTGTAAATTATGTTTTTTTCCCTTCTTCATCACTACTATCACAAGCCCTTTTGTTTTTGGTGTTACTTTATTTTTCCCTTTTATGTTGTTGGCCTTTCATGGTTATCATCTGGTTAATCTCTGTATAGTTCAAATCTTATTGTGATAACCTCCACAATAATATCTTTGATATCAGAGGTACACATCCATGATTTCTTATTGTTACATTAGAGCACAAAAGAGAGTTATATTTTGCTTCTTCATTTTGTTCTTGATGATTATCAATTTCATATCTTGCTATAATTTTGGTGCTTGTTTGGAACACGGTTTGCTTTTTGGTATTTCACCACTAACTTGTGCAACTAGATTTACTGTGGTTGTTGAGAGTTTTTAAACATGGGGAAGGAGCTGGATCATATGAATCTTAAGAAAGATTTTTTTAAGTTTCAACTTTAATAATGACAAAAAGGTGTGTTTATAAAAGAAAAGGAAATTGAAGCATCTTTTATGTATTGAATCTAAGCAATTAAATTTCAATGATTAGGAAATTATGTAGCTTGCTCAAGCATTAGAATTAAAGAAATTTAAGGTTGATTGTTTTGATGAACTTGCTTTTCTTTCACAAAATGTTGAGGATACTCCAACCAATAACTTTTTTGTTTCTCAATATTGTGATAGATTCTTAGAACATGATATCATCATAAAGTTATTAGTAATGGTGAATTCTATAGAGGTTATGCCGCCATAACAAGAGTTGCTAAATCAGAAGATCAGGTCTAGGCCTTGCAATCCATCAATGAAGAATTGATGCAACAACTTGGGAGCATGGGCACTAGGCTAAGTTAGTTGGACACTAATTTAAAACACTTAGAGAAAAAAATTGGGATTTCAAAGTTAAGTGCAATTACTAGAAGTCATTCAACATCAGTTTGTATGTAATCCTTGTGATGAAGTTTTAAATTTTAACTTTTGCTAAGCATTTTAGGGTGTTTATTTCTAATGATGAGAATAATATGCAATTAGTTCTCTTCAAAAAAGAAAGAAAGAAAGAAAAAGTTAGTAAATATTTTCTAGCTATGGTTAGACATGGCATTTTGTATCCAATTGTGTGAGATTGCACTCAAGCAAAGACTTATTTGGTACTTTTCACCATTGCTCATTCTATTTTCAAAATCCTAAAGTATCCTTTTCATGTGGTACTCAAGCTTGACACCCATTATATGGCGGTTAAGCAATTAAACTATCATATTTGCATTCACCCATTAACATTAATAATTGGAAACATAATGTTAGTTCAAGATCTCATAAGTTACAAGTGCATGTTTTGCTTGGAGTTGAACACCAAGGTTTAGTGGAGCATAAACATGCAATAGAGAGTCAGTTGCATGTAGCATTGTATCAACCAACATCTATGGAGGAAGATAACTTATTATTAACTTTGAGAGGTTATCCACAAAAGTGATATTGAAGGGCATTAAAACTTTGCACTATAGGTTTTAAGCTATCTTCTAGGAAAATAAGTAGCCACAAAGATATTAACCTACAGGGCTTTAACTTTACAACTTATTTTTCCTATCATCCTTAAAAGAGGAAGTTTTTATTGTAAGGATCTATATTCAAGAATAAACACCTTTGGGAGGAGTTAGCAAAGCAAGGCCAACCATTTAGTTGTATAGGGTCTTTGGTTGGTACTTAATAGCATCTCTTTTCTTATTTAATTAACTTTTGTGTTGTTATAGTTTTGTACTTTTTCAGTTGCTATATCTAGTTTTATTTGTATTATAGTTTCAAGTATCTTCTTATGTTCGTATCTTTTTCTAATGTAATTGAACAAAAGAATATTTACTAGTGCCTTTTTTTGTGCAAAGGAAACAATTAATATAAGGACAAGGAAAAATATAATATATGAAAATTTAAACACTTAACTTTTTGACCTACACCTACATCTTAATACTAAGCTCCAATGTTGTAATACCCTTAGGGTTAACTTGATTGGACTTGGAAATGGGTCTAGTAGGGTAGCTTGAAGGTCAACAGGTCGGCTCCCAAAGGTAGATCGATTAGTTGACTAGTTCACTAGAGCTGGTTGACCAGTTGAAATCTTATCAAGAAGAAGTCTTAGTGCACTCCCAATTCGAATATGCAAATTTGAGGTAATTTGATCAAACTAAAAACAAATTTGAGTTTGTATTGTTAGGTAAACTTTGCTCAGGTCGCAAGGTAATTGCCATAATGCAAATTAGGCTTAGGACCAAAAGAATTAGGATTATCTTTAAATAGGTGAGTGTGAATTTTTATCCTCTGCCTCTCTTTTCTATACAAAAATGATATTTCAAATCTAGCCAGATATTTTTATGTGTAAAGGGTTGCGGGAAAATTAAGCCTAAGCAAATAACAAGTTTTACAATGAATAAATTCAAAAAATAACAATTATGTATGAGATGTTAGGAAAATAAGAAACATGTACAACTAAAGGAAAACCATTAGAGAATTAGATCATGTTAGAAACTAGGAAATATGATTGTTGTTTGATTTATGTGTTATGTATGATTTTCTGAATGCTTATATGGATAGAATTAGCCTATGACTTAACATGGAATAGAACTACATTCTAGTTGGATGTTTTTGGATATCTAATTATGCATGTTTCCATAAAACAAGTTCTCATTCATTCATGATTTCATATTTCTAAGATTTTGAAATCATGTGAATTTTTAAAAGTTATCATGAAATTTTATTTTTATATTTTCAAATTAAATTACTTCAACATATCGCTTTTATATTTTGATGTGTTTTTCATTAAAAATGTAATTTTCAAAAATATCATTTAGTTTATAATTATTTTACTATTTTAAAAATTTATTCAATTTTATATTATTTTATACATTTCAAATACACAATATGTTTTCCAAAGTTAGAAATGTTTTTCAGAAAAAAATTATTTAAGAAGATTTTTCCTCATAATTTTAACGAAACTCCCATATGTGTCTAAGTTACATTAGAAAAAATAGATTTCCATATGAACCTTGGAAATATTAGGATAACCAATTTATTATGAGCACAGAGTATGATTTCTTTAGGGAAATATGAATACAAAATGATGTTTAAGAGATGATTATACATGTGAACTGGCACAAATCACATAGGATCCTATAGGAACTAGGAGATGAATACTTTTATTTTTCTATCAATGGGGATAGTAATTCATGATTCATGGTACAATACAAGAAGATACACTTTATTTAGGTATGTCATGTTTGGGGTATACAACCTTTCAATCGTCGATCCTTTAATTGACCCATAGTACCAGTATAATTCATACGACTTATCTTACAAGGCTAGTAAAACTTCCAAAATAAGTATATGTAGATGATGGGTAACCTAAAGGTTCCACACTTTAATATAGTAAAACAATCATAACTTATTATTTTATTCAGTTGGCCATATGATCCTACACTTGCTATATAAAGACAACCTTCCATGAATTACGATAGTGTTCTTGCTTGATACATACATGATGATATGATACATGATATGAGATAGGATATGATTTTCAGGCTATGTATGATCACGTGAAAAAAAAAGATTGAGCAAGATTGGAAAGATAAAAATGATTATAGTTAAATGTGAATATATATATATATACACACACACATACATATATTCATATATATATATATATATATATATAGAGAGAGAGAGAGAGAGAAAGAGAGGTTTTAATTCTTGTAATTTTAGCAAATTTGTAATTTAATCCGTATAATTTTATTTTTTGTAATTACATCATAAACTTTAAAATAATTTGTAATTAAGTCCTCATCAATAACTTTTATCAAATCTAACTAATAGAATTCTACATGGTTATTAAATTATAAATAAGCAATTTACTGTTATTGACTTGCATATTATGTTTATCTCACTAGAATTCATTTATTAATCATTAGTTACTATATAAAAAAATTGCCTTCATTATTTTCTCCAAAAGAAAAAAAAAACAATTTACATGTTAATAAGGATTAAAAAATTTGAGTTTCTTTTTCTTAAAATCATTGATGCAAAATAATGAAGGGCCTAAGAAAAATTCTCAACTAAATTTTGAGTTAGTTTCTTTTATTTGGAGTTAATATAGGTTGACAATAGGGCTTAATTATGAATTATTTTAAACTTTAGAACATAATCACATAAAATAAAATGATAAGGATTAAATTACAAATTTAATAAAACTATAAAGATTAAAACTTCTATTAACCCTTTATATACACTATGGTATATGAATTTTATATATATTTGTATGATCAAAACTGTTTTCAACTCAAAGCTAGGTTGAGATTTTTTTGCTTACTAAGTACTCGGATTTATTAACATTTTCAAGTTAATGAAATCTTTGAGGACATCTCAATTAAAGGAGACTCCTTCTTATACATATGCATGTTATCAAGTACGTCAATCCCTTGATTATCTTTTAGTGATTTGTGTGTGACCAACTAGACAAAGATCCAAACATGTTATAATTTATGTTTTATAAAAAGATTATGTTTATTTTCAAAACTTAGAAAATGTTTTATTAAAATAATTTTATCACAATATTGCATATCACAGATTATAAAATTAAAGGGATTTTAGCATTATTTTCATGATTTCGAAATAAGAAAGATTTTATGATAAAAGTAAGTTTATAGGTTTGTGGGTTGCCGCTTAATGATTCATATCGATCATGTCCCTGACATTAGGGACGTGACAAAAGTCTTAAAATGTGTTCTGCATCAATTGATTATGGCATTATTCTTATTGTTATGGCACTTACATCATCTTCCTAACTTTTCTTTGTCACGTTATGCTTGATTTTTTTGGGTTAATTTTTCACAATATTTTACAACTGTATTTTATATCCTTATTAACTTTTAACAACACTTGATATACTCTTTCATTGATTTGTTGAATGTTTATTCTACATAAATTATGTTCAATTGATATATATATATATATGACATCACTCAAAAATATCTGATCGTTTGAGGAAGACCCATTTTTAGGATTATCCTAGTTGACTAGCCAAGAGGCCTCCAAAATTGACGAGCTTAACTAGGGCTTAGTCCATAAGGCCGACCAGGCCTTTTGGCACATCAGCCTAAGCACTATCTTTCTACAAAAACAAAGGTTTATACTAGGTAAAGGGGTCTTTTTACTCACATGTACTATAGTCCATTTTTTCTTGTGAGACTTACTGACTTAGCCATCGGGGGTGCTCTCAAGAGCTTTGATTCTGGTTACTTGTTTTAAACCTACTACATAGGTTTGAAATATCATTAAGTGGCACATTGCTTGAAAGAGTGGTAGTTTCATCAAATTCATGAGCATCAATCACTATACTAACCTTATTATAGGGTGAATTGTATACTATGATATCATTTTTTTGGTTTGATAACATATCTTTTTGCATACTGCATCGACCAAAGCAACCTTTTGCACTTCATTCATCTTTTTCATTTGTATATGATGTCCCACCAATAATAAAGTTCTTGCTAACTTTTAAATCTTTATTGCTGAAAGAATTGAATTTATATTGTCTATCATTTATTAGATTATCAATGTGACAAGGTAGTGTAGTACTTTTATTTAAGTAACTGCCAAGGCTTCCTTTAGCACTTGGAGATTACTCAATTATATGTCTCTCACCTTTTTCAGTTCTTATTTCATTTAGTGAAGGATGTAAGATATACTTCTTAAGATATCTTCATTTTAAGCTTGGATTATATTTGCAAAAAATCGAAATATCTTTTGACATGATTTGTATACTTTAGATTTCTATCTTTTACTAATATTATTGTAGTTGTAGACATGAAAGTGAAGTAGCTATTTACTACTTAGTAACATATAAGAACTACCAATTTGCTTGACAATAGTGAAAGACAGATAACAATCACAATATTGAAGGATTAACATATTTTTGCATTGCATGCTTATTGTTGCTTTCAATTCAAAATTGCTTTACTGTACTTTAATGGCTAATTGAAATTGACATAGCACACTAACAGTGTCATTGTTAGAAGGAAGGAGTAAGAAACTTTTAGAATCTCTATCATATATATTTTTTTATAGAAAATTGGATAAGAAACATGTTACTATATGAGTATGATGGCTACCAAATACTCTCATTTATGTATAAATACATGCTTGACCATGCATGAGAATTACTTTTCTGATAGTTTATCCTATTGCTTTTGAAGATTAGCTTTCATACTAGATATAACAAGCACACATGCTGCTATCATTTGTAGAATTAGCCATACTTATTGTTATAATTTACTATTGAAAATGATACAAGAAGACTTGTTTACACATTTCTATACTAACTCATTACTATTCTTCGTGTATGAGGGCATGAAACATGTAAAATTCAACACTCATCTTAGAAGCACATTTTACAAAGAAACTATGATAAGTAGAGAAAGAAAGAGCAAAATCACTTTCTAAGATTAGAAGATTTAGCATAAAGTTAAGAGGCATAAAATGTCGATCACTACATGGGCTGATTGGCCTAAAAGCTTAGAAGATAATCAACTCTCTAGCCTATTGATTAGAAGATCCTTGGTTAGAGGTCACGACTAAAAACAAAGGACCTACTTATAAAAGCACAACAGGTACTGTCCATCACTCTCAAATATACATCAATTTATGCTTCTCTTGACGAATCACTGATTTAAACATTTAAGCTTGTTTAAGGGCCCATTTCCACTGTACATAGCTAGCTCTATTCATTGTGTAGGTTCTCCTGGCCACCATCAGTTGACTTAAGTAAAAAATGTTCACACAAGCTAAAGAGTTAAAAAAGCAAAAAGTCGTAGAAGATTTAGAATAGTGAACTATGTGTCCAATCAATCAGAAGATGAAAAGAAAGTGAATCAATAAGTGAGCCTATGAGCTTATGAAAACTCGACCAGCTCTTTCATTATTAAAAACCTAAGCAGCTCCCCTAGTATGGAAAATATGAGTAGTCCCTCAGTGCCATGTAAAAGTTAAGCAGTTCCCTTGGTATTAGATCAAACCTGAGTAGATCTTTCATTACTATTTAAAACTTGAGCAAATTCTTCAGAATTGTTTGAAAACCAAGCAATTCTCTTGGTACCATACCAAACCCAAGCAGTCCCTCAGTGCCATATCAAACTCGAGCAATTCTTTCAATACTATGTTAAACTTAAGTAAAGTCAAGTCTAAGCAACTTCATTGATATTGAATTTAGCCCAAGCAGCTCCCTTGACATGGAATATAGCCTAACCAACTCTCTTGATATAAGATCTAGCTTGACCGGTTCCATTGGTTTTCAATCTAGCTCGAGTAGCTTCCTCGACATTATACCTAGCTCAAACAGTTCCTTTAATATCAAGTATAAGCCAAGTAATTCCTTTGATATTATGTCAAGCCCTAATGGCTCCCTAATACTATAAAACTTAAGCAAATACACCAAAACTTAGATTTATGGCTATTAACCACCCATCTTTAAGTACTCCACTCGATTAGCAAAAAAGGTTTCCAAAGCTGAATGACCTAACTTGATTCAATTAATAGCCTACCCTAAAGCTAACTCAAGAAAGCATTAGAAAGTTTTAATAACTAAAAAAAGAAGCATGAGAAAATGCAAGTAAGAAGATTGTAACTAATGAGCATGCATTCATCAATAAGTGGCTCTAAAATCTGGCATTAGGGTCATTTACACAATGTAAAAGCATAAGATATAATCATTTAGGCAAGAATTAAATGATCTCTTTCTAGCAAAGCTTGACAAATATTAAGGGGTAGGGGTAAATGACATCATCAAAAAATATCTGATCGTCTAATGAAGACCTAATCGGACTAACATAAAGCCCAATTGTCCTATTTGAGCCCGAGCATCCATCACTAAGATGGCATCAAATTACCTATTGCCACATCAACTAGAGACCACCTCTTTGTATGAACAAAAGTGTACACCTTGTATAGATGATTACATTCACTCCCATTCTGTTTTAAGCTTTCTCACTTTTTCTCCAAAAAAAAAAAATTTACTAACTTGACCGTCAAAGTGCTTTCTAGAGCTAGTGATAGTGTATGGTGGTGGTTGGTAGTGATGTTTGGCTGTAATAATAGATAGAAAGTGGTGATGGTTAAGGTGGTAGTAATGGAGGTGAGATAGTGGTAATGTATGGTGATGGTTAATAGTGATATTTGACAAATTGGATGGTGATGGTGTGGTGCATGACAATAATGGTAAAGGTGGTAGGAGTGATTTCTAATGGCAAGATTGTGAGAATCGATGGTGGTAACAACTATTGTTGCCAAATTGGTGGCGATTGTAATGGTAGTCGTTGCCATATTGGTGATGGTGGTCGTCAACAACGATAGCGACAACCACATTAGTAATGGTGATGGTAACAGTAATGATGATGAATGGTGGATGATAATAAATAATAATGAATAAATTGGTAAAGTAATAATATTTTTTCTTATTTTTATTATTTTTTAGGCAATGTTGTGAGTTGTCACCGCATTAGTGAAGGCAACAAGAGTTACCACATTGGTAGTGGTGGCAAGTTTAGTGATGATAAATTATAAATGGTAATAAATAGTGAAAATTTGATAGATTAAATTTTTTGTTCTTATTTCTATTATTTTTTAATATAAATTTTATTTATATGATTTTATCCTTCACCCCAAAGGATGCATAGCTTCATATGATATTTTATGTATGAAAGAGAAAGATCATATAAGATTATATTATACAATTTATACTTTTAATATATGATAAAACCTAATTTTATATTATACTATCCACCAAGCGAGTTCTAAAATCTCCAAAATGAAAGGCATGGTGATATTTTGACAAAATTAAAGTTAAGTTTTGCTCTAAGATATTCAAATGAAGAGAGTAATGAACGTTTTCTGTTCTTTTTCTTATGGGAAATTAATCTCCCACAGACGAAGCCTAAAGCAGAATCATGTTTTTTTTTTTTAATGCGAAGAAATTTTTTTGTTAGAATAAGTTTATATAAATTGTGTGTATTATAACAATTATAGAAAAGAACACATTATTAAATTAAAATATCCATATTGATGTATTTTCTCACAAAACCATGACAATGTCTATTATAATTGATTTAATCTTCGTATTTCATGTAAACTATAATTTGTTTTGAAGTAAAAAAATAGAAAGAAGAAAAAACGACAAAGGTTTGTTTTTTCGATTTTTTCCTTTGATTTTATATAACCTTAAATAATGAAATTTTTGTTCATGGTATGCTTATTATAGGCCAAATTTATAAAAATATAATTTTTTTTAAAAAATATAATTTTTATTTCAAATTTATAAAAACTTGAACACGTGTCAACCATCAGTTATGTTGGCTTGAACTAATTCAGTGTTTGTTCGACTATTTAATACATGGATTTAATTTCTATAACGCGTGTTGATACAAGAACATTGGAGTCTCATGCACGGACTCACACCTACAATACATTAAAGAACAATGGTACATGACATCAGAAGATAATTGATTAGATGTCTTGTCTTCATCATGCTACTTCTACTCTTCAACTCTTTTCTTCATTTGATTTGAACTCTGATTTGCAAGAGGGGATATGAATTGGCATTGTCTAAGTTCTAACTTACAAAATTTGCATCTGTGTTACTATTTTTACATCAATTTAACATAAATGATTATAACAATAATTTTATGTTAATTTTTTTAAATAAATAATAATAAGCATATTTATATCAATTTTAGAGTATATAGACAGAATATTAAATCAAATCATATTGATATGATATTTTACGTATAGGAATAATGTTTTGAATCCACCAGTGAACTTAATAAAAAAATAATTATATAAATAAGTATAAATTATTTTGATCTCTTTTAAAATTTTATTTAATTTCACTTAACACTCTTTATTTTTTAATATTATACACTAATCTCTCTTAAAGATAGAAGATGCAGATGACATCAACTTTATTTTTTTATTTCTCTGTTCTACCTCATTCGGTCATCCATGTTGAATTAGAGGATAGAAGAACAATTTGTCTAGATTCTAATCTGTTTCTCAAATCATAAGTGCATCTTTCTTTCCACACCAACATCTTTTGTTTTAAAATTTATGGTTGGATCTACCACTCTGACTAACCCTTGACAATTGTATGGTGGGTGAAATTAGCAGTCTTTTAAAAGAAAAAATCAGAATAACATTTTAGAGAAAAAATAAGATTTTTTTTTAGAAAAATAAGAAATAATATGAACAATATCAAAAAAGAAATAAAACTCAAAAAAGGAGAGAGATTATGAAGAACAAACTGAAAGATATTAATGGAATGGAAAGAAAATTAATATGATTTGGCTGCAATAATCTTTTTCTTCCTTGCTTACTTCCGTATCACCTCATTCTCAATTCTTCAAATTTGAAAATTTTAATGTTACTTGTGTTCTTATTTTTAAAATAAAGGGTAAATTTATTCATAAATTGTTAAAGATAATGTATTCTAATTGAGTGAGACTGCATCATAAAATAGATCATACTTAAAAGTCTAATTTTATAATAGAGATTATCTTTAGAGGAGATTAGCATATAATTGTTGGGAAATTGTTGGCAGCAGGGTACAAATATTCGTCTGAGTCATGTCAAAGGACACTGTCCTTAAGAGATATTTCGCCACACACGGTTGAATGCGGCAGCTTCCCATTATTAAATAAACCCTTCTTGTAGAAGCAAGGTTACCAGAACAGCAGGAACCCAAAATGCAGAAACTCAGGAGAGCAGAGCAGAGAGGAGGATTTTTTCGTATGCCTGAAGTAGTTCTGGAGTTCTATATTTATAGCCTCCGAAAGCAATGAACGTTGGGCACAAATTAAACACAATAATAACAATTTATCATAGGTTTTGAACGTTGGGAGACAAGGAAATTAAGCAAACATAAAAATGGTTTATGGCAAATCAGTTTCTGAACGTTGGGACTAACCCAGAGTTGAAGGATTCAAAACTGAAACTGATAAAAATACAGCCTCTCTGGTAAGCTATTTTATAAAAACTATTTTGTATTTTTGCAAAATAATTTTCAGTAAAAGGTGCCCAATACTACATCTAACTCGCACACAGGGGGGAAATCAGCAAGTTTCAACTGAGTTGGCCAGTTGTTGTGCGTGCGAGCCCACTTCTCCTCTTAGCTCATTTACTAGCCCAAATTCATATCTTAGTATTTATACACTAAGACTTCC
>JANHAO010021049.1:0-12645 GCA_026873985.1 Saraca asoca | reverse complement strand
TTCAATGGTTATATGCTGTTGATTTGTAGATGATATAGGAATATATTATTTACCTTGCAAAACCTAAAGGATTTGGTGCTGAAAACTATGCTCTAAAACTTGGATTAGCATAGGAATATGCATGATCTAGTTTAAGAGCTCTAAACATGTTGGAATTGGGAAATTCACATATGCTGAATTGAAATCTGGTTTATAGGGAAATTTATTGTAGTGTCATTATAACAACTAGGCAGAAATTACATGTTAAAGGAATGCATCAATCTTAACTATCTAATTCACATATCAATCCACTCTTCTAGAGAATTCGGTACCTCTTTTATTGCATTATTCAATAGTATAATTCAGATTGTCATTTTACACTATTAATCATTTTAGTTAGCTCAACAAATCACCATTTGCTCCATTGGATTTTTACATTAGAGTTGCAAGAAATTCAATCCCTATGAAGATGATACTCACTCACTCTATATTACACATTTGACTGCGTGCACTTGCGTAATTGAGTGATAAAACTCAACATCATACAAACACCAACAAGTCTTGGATGACCTTGATTATAACATTTCTAAAAGAAGGATATCTACTCGAGGACAAGAGGGTAGCTAAAAAGGTGGAAAACAAAATAACTTATTTCTTCCTAAAAGGAGATTAGTTGTATAAGAAGGGTGTTGATGGTGAAATTTGGGTCGTATGGAGAGTCCAAACTTCAGCCAATGGGGAGGGATTCTTATGGGATATATGACCTTTATCTGGTTCAAACACAGCAAAACAACAAGATAAACAAAGAAGAAGAGAAGAGCAAAGAAGGAGACACAGGATTTAACATGGTTTGGCCAAAATCCAGATATCATTAGACCCTACGTCCACGGTAGCGTGTTATTCAAGTGGCGTTTTTACAAGGTTACAACACTTAGGTTTTCCTCTCTATTTTGGCAGAGTTTCTACCTATTTTTTTTGGATCCTCCCCTATAGAAGGCTCCTTCCTCATATTTATAGGGGAGAGGAGGTTACAATGATAATTACATATGCAATAAATCTATCACATCAATTTTTAATGTATAAGACAGAAAATATAGACTAAATCTTTTCTTTCGGCTATTGCAGATTATCTTCTACAAGCGGTCCCATTTGTCCGTTGGGGCAGAGTATGACTTGGTCTTCTATCTGGTGAGCTACGCGTCACTACTCGCACTTCACTGATCGGATCACACAGTTCAGGATCATGCACATCATCAGGATAGAGATGTCAGACTCACTCTGTCGGGCACGAGTTTGAGCCGAGGCGTCGCACTCGTAACACAGATTGAAGGCATAGTGATCTGGACAATTCTTCTGGCCGATCTTTTTGTCACTCTTGGGCTTCTCACTCGTCCATCTAAGACGAATCGATTTTCACATATAACATAAGCCCCCCAACTCTCAGCTCGTGCTGCGGGCTGAGAAACTCTTCGATTTTTAATCAGTTAAAGTCTTTTCTTGAGACTGTCATTTCATCTACTCTAGGCCATGCTTCTCATAGCACGTGTCTGGCAGTTGTTGCTGAGTCAAACTTAGCCTTTTTCAAGGCCATAAATGATGACGATTAGGGGGAATGAATCTGGATTCTTTGATAAAGCCTGCCCTAACTCTATATAAGAGAAAGGCAATCCCTTTTGTCACTGCACTGAGCAAACCATGGAGTTTCCTAATAAACCACCACCGTTTTTGGCATTCTGGCCTTCCAAAGAGGCATGTATGGTCTACTGCATAAAGAGTCTAGAAGACTCGACTTCTTCGCTAACATGGAGAGATCTCATATGGATCTCAGACTGCATCCTCTTGACCCCATCGTGAGGCAGTTGTTCAGCCAACCTAGCTCTTGACACTTCCCGATGCATTTCCTTCACGAACCAGAAGGGGAGCTAGAGGATGGAGAAAATAAAGAGCTGCAATGCCACCTCTGATTGTGCATTGAAAGGGAAATTTGAAGACCTTAGTGGCATGCAAGCTCCAGTCAGCCAGAGTATGGCCCTTCGTGGTCGGTCTCTCTTCTTAGTCATAGGTTTTTCCTTTTGTATTTTGATTTGCTTATATTCAGGGCTTTCTGATGTATATCTGCCTCGTTGAGGTCTTTTAATGAATAAAGCTTTAGCTTCTTTCTGTTTGTCATTTTGTTTCTTGTATAAACATTATTGGTTTGAATGATCTATATGACCTGTGCACAGTCAGAAGATAGCATGAGTTGTAAACTAGAGCGATCTCATGCTCGGGCCAATCCTGTGGCCAAATAAATATACAAGTTAGTATGAGAATTATAAAATAATAAGATAAGTTCGCATGAAAGCTGTGACATTAGAGAGTGAGCGATCTCGTGCTCAGGCCGATCTCGTGGCCAAATAGATACGTTCGCATGAGATATATGAAATTAATAAATGTACATGAGAGTTGCGACATAATTGATTCACATGAGGGCTACGAAATTAATAAGTAAGCAATCTCATGCTTAAGCCGATCTCGTGGCCAAAGAGATACATTTGCATGAGAGCTGCGAAATTAATAAATATGCATAAGAGCTGCGACATAATTGATTCGCATGAGGGCTACGAAATTAATAAGTGAGCGATCTCATGCTTGGGCCAATCTCATGGCCAAATAGATATGTTTGCATGAAAGCTACAAAATTAATAAATGTGCATGAGATTTGTGACATAATTGATTTGCATAAAAGCTACGAAATCAGTTGGCTGATCTTATGGCCGGGGTGATTTTGTGCCCAAATAAAGGGGTGATCGATCTTGTGGTCGGGACGATCTTGTGCCCAAATAAAGGGGTGACTGATCTTGTGGTTGGGGCAATCTTGTGCCCAAATAAAAAGGGTGACTAATCTTATAGTCGGGGCGATCTTATGCCCAAATAAAAGGGGTGCCAATTAGGCAAATTACTTGTTCGAAGATAAATTAAAATCAGTAGCCATATTCAAAATGTTTACATAATTTACAAAAGAGTACAAGAGTTTAAAAGATCATCCTAATAGTAGGAGATTGCTCTTGCTCAGAGTCCCATTGGAATGGCTCTAGCCATTACCTGAAGGCTGCACAACGTAGTCATGCAAATGACCCCTCTTGATGAAATCCTTTATAGCGTCTTTTAAAGCCCAGCACTCGGAGGTGACATGCCCGAACTTATTGTGGTATGTGTAGAATTTCCCTCGGTTGAGTCTGGACTTGCTAGGAGTCTTCAAGGGTGGAGGCTTTTCAAAGTCCTCTTTGTCCCTTTCCATTGCAAAGATCTTGTCCTGAGCATTTGACAGGATGCTATAAGTGTTGTGACGACCTGAGAATGGGGGTTGTTCATCCTTGGTCTTTTTAGCGAGCTGGCACTTGGGGTTGTCATTCCCATTCCCATGATTACTCCTTTTCTTACTCTAAACTGAGCTACTTGTTTCAATTTTCTGCAAATTGAAAGTCTCTTTCCATCTGATTTGTTTCGTGGCCCACTCATAGAACTCAACCAGGTTGCCAATTGGGGACTTGTACAAACTCTTGAAGAGTTTTCCATCTCAACGAAGCCCTGCCGAAATGGCAGTTAGGATAGCCTTATTCGAAGGCTTCTTGACATTATTGACCTCGCACCTGAAGCAAGTAATGTAGTCTTTTAGCATCTCATGCTTACCCTGGAAGACCGTAGCGAGATGGCAAGGGGGCATGAGTTGCTTCCGCAGCGCTCGGTACTGATCAGTGAACTTTTCTTGGCACTCCTCCCAATTGTTGATGTTATGAGCCAAGAGGTTCTTGAACCACATTCAAAGGACTTTACCCAAAGTAGTAGGGAAGACGCGACACCCGATCAAGGGGTTACAGGCTTGCAGATCCATTTGGATGTTAAACAAGTTCAAATGGTTGTGTAGGTTGCTGTCTTTGTCATACAGCGGAATGGCCGGAACTTTAAGCTTGCACGGGAGGGGTTCCTCCACAATCTCTCTAGAAAATGGGGTTTGCTCCCCAAAGAGACCTTGATCATTTTAACTTTGAGGGTGCTCTTTCATATGCTTGACCCTCTGAAGGAGGTCTTCCACCAAAATGTCCAAGCCCCCCAGTCCTTGGCTAGAGACTTGGCGGCTTGGTTCACTGTTCCGGCCATATGAATGGCGATGTGAATTCTACTCCAGGTTAGCCTCACCAGAGTGTTTGGCTTTGTGCATGGCAGTTTCAGCCCGCCCTTGCACATTTTAGGCTTATGCTTACACCAGCATTGTGACTGTTTTAGCTAGCTCTCCCATCATGTGCTCAAGCTTCTCCTGACGCTGAAGCTAGGTTTGCGGTTCGTTGGCACCGTTAGCGGTGGGAACTGGTTGTATTGAGCTGGCTGGAGGGATGCTAATAGCTGCTCTAATAACAGGAGTAGAAGACGAGTCTGTTATTGAGACATGACCATCTGGAGGATGGGGTTGAGCATTTGAAGCTCTAGTGGCTCTTCCCTTGGCCATTGTAGCAGGAAACGAACCAGAATAGGTGAGATCCCCATAGATGGTGCCAAAGATGTTGACGGTGAAATTTAGTTTGTACGGAGAGCCCAAACTTCAGCCAATGGGGAGGGATTCTTACTGGATCTCTGACCTTTATCCGATTCAAACACAACAAAACAACAAGATAAACAAAGAAAAAGGGAAGAGCAGAGAAGGAGACACAGGATTTAACGTGGTTCGGCCATCACCGGACCCTACATCCATGGTAGCGTGTTATTCAAGTGGTGTTTTTACAAGGTTACAGCACTCAGGTTTTCCTCTCTATTTTGGTAGAGTTTCTGCCTATTTTTTTTTTCGGATCCTCCCTTATAGAAGGCTCCTTCCTCATATTTATAGGGGAGAGAAGGTTACAATGGTAATTACATATGCAGTAAATCTATCACATCAATTTTTAATGTCCAAGACAGAAAATACAGACTAAATCTCTTCTTTCAGCTACTGCAGATTATCTTCTGCAAGCGGGTCCTATTTGTCTGTTAGGGCAGAGTATGACTTGGTCTTCTATCTAGCGAGCTACGCATTGCTACTCATACTTCATTGATCAGATCGCACAGTCCAGGATCGTGCTCATTATCAGGATAGAGATGTCAGACTTGTTCTGTCGGGCACAAGTTCGAGCCGAGGCGTCGCACTCGTAACATAGATTGAAGGCATAGCGATCCAGACAGTTCTTCTGGCCAGTCCTTTTGTCACTCTTGGGCTTCTCGTGCGTCCATCTAAGATGAATTGATTTTCACATATAACAAAGGGTTTTCCTTTTTCATCCTTAAGATGCTTGCAGCCAAGTGAAGCTAGCTATGTCTTAAGAGAGATCCATAAGAGGATCTACAAAAGCCACTTAACTAGCATGGCAATCACGTTAAAGGCTATTTGGTTAGGATATTTCTAGTCCATGATAAAGAAGGAAATAAATGAGCTAGTACAAAGCTGTGAAAGGTGTCAAAAATTTGCTAAGGTTCAAAGGCAACCAACAACATGCTAGACACCTATTATTTCCCCGTGGTTGGTTGTTTGACTAATGGAGAATAGATCTCTTGGGTCCATTCCTGACCACTCTGGGTTAGCTAATGTATGTGGTGGTGGCAATCAATTACTTCATGAAATGAGTTAAGGTAGAACCTCTTGCAACTATAACTTTAAACAATGCATAAAAATTCATTTAGAAATCTATTATCTATAGGTAAAACCTTATCATAGCACTTTAACACATAAAGCCCACTAATAGTACTCTATATGTACGATCTCCTTGCGGCAATCATATCCGATAACAAAAAGCAATTTGTTGGTAAAAGCTTTAAATATTTATGTTGAGGGTATTTTAACAACTCTACACTACTATTAGATTATCAAACATATCACCTTTTTTTTTTAAATTTAAGGTTAGGGTTTGAGTAAAAATTCACCTCCATCAAACACCCCTTAAACTAATGGGTAGGTGGAGCTAACAAATAGGATTGCCCTCAAAGAACTAAAGAAAAGGCTAGACAATGCCAAAAGAATATGGGTGGAAGAATTGTTGAGTGTCATATGGTCTTATAGAACCATTACGCACTCTACTACAAAGGAAACCTAATTTATTCTCATCTACAAGAGTGAAGCCATGTTCTTAGTTGAACTAGGGTAGTGCTCTAATCGAAGAGAGCACTATGAACAAGAGAAAAATAAAGAAAGAAGAAAAGAGGGGTTAGACATGCTGCTGGAAGTCAGGGAAATCACTCACCTTTGTAATAAGAGATATAAAAGTAAGATGACCAAGTTTACTAACAAAAAAGTCAGGAAGAAAGAATTTGTAGAAGGCACACTAGTTTTTTGGCAAGTAGATGGACCACGAAAGACGCAGGTTGAGGGAAGACTAGCAACATCATGGGAAGGACCTTATAGGATAAAAAGTAATTTGTCAAACGACACTTTCCACTTTGAAACTATTGAAGGGAAATCCTTTCTATGCATTTAGAATGCCATGTATCTCAGAGCATACCACGTATAGATTTAAAGGATAATTGATTGGCAAAACATGTAATTAAAAGATATATGAACTAAAAATGAAAGCTATTCAACACCTAAAAGTGAATATTTCTATTATAAACCTGAGTAGTCCCTTTAGGATTATTGTAAACTCAAATAGTCCCCTCAATATTATTAGAAATTTAAGTAGTCCCCTCAGTACTATTGTAAACTCGAGTAGTGCCCTTGGTACTATTATATACTTGAGTAGTCCCCTTGGTACTATTATAAATCCAAGTAGCCCTTTGGTACTACTTTAAACCTAAGTAGTCCCCTCAATATTGTCCCAAACTTTGAAAATTTCAGCTTAAGAAATAAATTAGACCTATTAGAGGTCGAGGATGCCTGTCAACCTTGGGGTTGATTACTTACATCGAAAAACTTATTCCCCAGGTCATTAAGCCTATATACCAGGATAATCGACCCTTTAAGCTCAAGACAGATTAAAATAGCAAAGTGAATGACCCATTGGAGGTCAAATAATGGTAAAGCATAATACTAGAACAAAAGTGTGAAGGCAAAATAGATAAGTATTTAATATTAAGCAAGCAACCCATTGAAGGTCTGAAATAAAAAGAGAATGCCATTTGAATGCAAAAACAAGAATAGCCATTCAAGCTAGGCCATGTTTCTTCAGAGCAACTTCCACGTACACATACCTCTCTATCTTCAATAGGTTGAGTGGTAGATTAGCGTTGAAGTGCTTAATTTGCTTCACAGCCTCATTGAAGCTAGATTGGTACATAGGATAAGAAAGTTTCTCAATCTTGACAATTTCCACTTGAAGCTTTCTCCTTGGCCTAAAAAACTTGCCTGTCTTCCTCATAACTTTTTTGTTTGATCACCAACTCTTGATCTCACTGAAGGAGCAGTTCAGTGAATTGATTTTTCTCTAAATACGCCATTTCTATCTCCTTCACCAACTTAGAAACATTGCCAACTCAGTCTTGGATGCTTTTGTCATGCTTGGCAAGCTCTATAACCTTGGCTTCAAGCTCATTCTTCATGGAGTCTAAAGCCTTGGACTCAATCTCTGAACGTTCCTTCTCGACACAAGCCAGATAATGAACCATTGATAATATGGAAGTGATTGATTAGACAAGCTGCGTCATGGGGGACTTGATAAGCCAAAAAGCCCCCTAATTAACCATGAAAGCTTCATGCTCAGTGTCAGCCAAAGACAACAATTACTTTCAATGGAAAGTAGTATAGTCCAAATTTTCATACCATAAACTGTCTATGGAATCATAGGTGAAGTTTGTTCCCTCTAGTGGTAAAATTGGTTGTAGCTCAGATTAGGTCCCCATCTTGATATTCTTGGTAGATGGGGTAGATACATCAGAGGTAGAGTTGAATGCCTTGCCTTTGTAAGAGTTACTCCAATCACAAGTCCTTTTACGACATAATAGAGATTTGCTCTAAATTGGAGAGCTCTTCGAATGGCCAGGGGAAGTATAGCCCCCCCATAGCCTCTGAGGTTGTATTAGGGCTAGCTTTAATCTACATGGCTGGGGCCACCATCAACTTTGTTTGGATTAGAGCATAGGCATGGATCTTCTCAAGTTTTTGTGGATCCATTTTCTATTAGTCAATATCTAAAATCTCTCCGTGAAGCCAACAATCTGTAACAAAACAAACACAATCAGTACAAAAGTATATGAAGCAAAAACAACAACACAAGTAAAAAGGGACATATGAAGGATGGATTGGGAGTTAATGGGACCCAAGGCTAAAAGATGAAGTATTAAATCCTACTCGTCCTATGAGTAGTCCTTGAATGGATGGTTCTTCGGTTGATGAGTAGGCATTATCCACTTTACAAGATAAACGCATTCCTCACCATGAAGAAAGAAGAGAAGAAATCGTTCTACCACACTCACTTTGAAAAAGGAGTTTTTCCACGGCCAAATGGAAGTCAGCATATTCTTGAAGATCACCTAGTCCTGCTATTGAGTGAAGTGAATCTAGCCTCTAAGTTTTTGTTGGGAGTAGGTGAAGAAGAAGAAAAAAGTGTCTACTTGAGTGCTAAAACAAACAAGGAACGCCCATGAATTCCAAGTGAGTTAGGATGGGTAAACGTTGAGCTTCCAAAGAATATCTTGCTAAAAGGCAGTGAACAAAAGAGAGATGTGCAGTTTATTAATGACGTGACAAAAGATGATGTGTCATAATTGTAGAAGCCTTCATCAGCTTCTATAGGATTAAAGGAAATCCCTTTAGTAGATTCGTCTATCACATGGACTTTCTCTAATTCCACTATAACTTCTGGGTCTTGCCACTCGACTGAAGGAGGTATCATTTTCATGTTTAGATGAATCTACTTTAAGTTGTCTAGAGTAGTGTTAATAAGAGCTCTCTCAACTTGACTCTCATCATGAGATCATTAAGCCATGATAGTTTGAAGGGGAAAATCAAAGTGAAATATAATGTTTTCAAAAGAGTAATCACTAGAGTCAGACGAATTAGAGTTAGACGATTGATTAATGGGGTCACTTATCCTTTCGACATGGAATGATGGAAGTCAAAATCCTAACTTCAAACAAAAAAAAGAAAAATGTCAATCTTAGTGGCAAATGGGTTAGGAAAAAACATTTGGTTAAGTGACATTAAGGAAGAGCTAGCAAAATGAGGAATAGGAAAACTGCAAGAAGATAGGGTAAGAGTCAAGAGAGATAGTTCTAATTACAAAGGAATAGGAACCAAAGAAGAAACTCTAAAAAACCCAGAAGAAGAACTAAAGAAAAATGACAAAATAAGGGGAGAAAACATCACATTCCCTTTATGAAAGTTAAAAAAAGAACAAGACAGAGTATTATACCTAGAAGAGAAGGCCGAAGAGTTACCGAAGTGCAAGGAAAGCACCAGAATTGCAAGAAGAACGCTAAAGAAAGAGAAATGCAAAAATAATTGAAGGCAGAAGGAGAAGAATTGGACTTAAGAAATCCACAAGCACTATTTAAAGAGGGTGCATGTCAATCCAATGCTAGGAAGCAAAGGAAATAGATGTTCCAGATCGTGATATGCTTGATGACAAGACAATTGTACCTTAGGAACAAATAAGTAATAATGAGAATCCTACAACTGTTGGCTCATAGCTAGCAGAAGGAAATGAAAAGTCCCCTCTTTTGGTTGACACGAGTGAGAGCAAGGGGAGACAAGTAATACAAAACAAAATGAGCAACTGGACCACAATTGCTTAACCCCTATATGCGAATTAAATGACTATGAGCCTAGGCGATGAACCACGGTGCCAAACAGCTTAGACCCATAATAGGGCAAAGGTCAAAGCCACAGATGAGCGATTGTGAACTATAGGTCAATCAACCATGGTCACAAGTTTGACTATTAAATGTACCAAGGATAAATTAACTCCTAAGCAACCTTCTAGTGCATTCAGAGATGCACACAAATGGTGTGACAACATCATCAATCGTTAAATGAGAATCTCATTCATGTCATTAGCACATCAGGGACATGTGGATGTTCTCTACTCACTAAGAAACATGCCAATTAACATGCTTAACACCTATATAAATACCAAGATATTCCCCTTTAGAAATTATCTTCCCTACCATTACTAAGACTCTGCTTGAGAGCTAACTTGAGTGTCGGAGTGTAGCTGGTGGACCATTTCTATCATGTAAGGTTGATCTTGTTCCTTGTGTAAGTCATTATTTGATCGGTTTCCCCTTTCTTGATCAATCTTCTCTAGCAAAAGATTTTCAACTCTGATCTTCTTTGAGTTTTAATGAAATTACATGACCCACTTTTCTACTTTCAAAACCTATCATGAAGCATAAAAAAAAATGCAACAATTTAATCCAAATTAAATTTTTTTTTTATGAATGCACTACAAAAAATGGCACTATTTAGTGATGGTTATTTAGACGTGATTATGTGAACCATCTCTAAAATGTTTGATATTAGCAGTTTATACAACCACCACTATGTTTTAAGAAATTTTTAATAACAACGGTGGTCTAAGTTACAACCGCTGCTATATTTTAAGAAATTTTTAACAATAGTGGCAGTTTAAGTGACAACCGTTACTATGTTTAACAATAGCAGTGGTTTAAGTGACAGCTACCATTATGTTAAAAACCCAAACCCATACATTAGTTTGCATTACTCCTTGTTATCTAATTAAACCAAACTCAGAAATGAAAACCCCTTTTTGCATAAATGATAACTTGTTCTCCGAAGTTTGCATTGCTTTCTATAGTCGAGATCAAAATAGAAGTCGCTAAGGATGGAGGAAGGCTGGTCATTGAAGGAACTTTCTACAACAACACCACTAAGGAGGTCCACTATTTTCCAGTCACTTATCGATAGCCCTGTTTTGGTGAGTTTGGTTTGTTTTTTTCCAGTCACACATAAAAAGTTTGAAATTTTTATGTGTTTCCTCGCCAATTCTTTCAAGATTATGTAGTCTACACTCTATATATAATGAGTGATAAATGTTTCAAAATTCTATCCTCTCTAGGGTTTGGTCCTCTCTAATAAAGTAACTTGTTATGTGTTGTTAAAATAACTTCTATGATTAATGTTAACATCAACCTTGCTGTTGGGGTTTTATTTGAAAAGTTGGTTGCTTTTTTTTCTTTTTGGTTGGCAGGTTGAAAACCCGGTTGCTGTTATCACTGTTGCATTGCTTCTGTACGTTCTACCCTTCCTTCATCGATAAACTTTGCTTTTTATCACTTTTTGTGGTATGTTCAGAAGCCTTTTTCTTTTAATGTTGTGCTTATGTTCTTTTTGTGGCTTCCATTGTGTTGATTGGAGATCCTTAGTGATTTTTTGAATTTGGGCTAACATTTATGATCCAGATTTTGTTCTATTTGTCATTAGATTTGTGTTTTGTGGCTTCCATTTGATTTTTTTATTCTTGGTAAATGTTGTAATATTTGATTTTTATTGCCCATTACTTGCTTGATATGTAGGCCAAGTGAAAAGGAAGCTTGTGGTTAAAATTTCTTCACATTACCTACCTTGGTCAATTTCTTTATGTAAACATCACAAAACTATGTATCTGACACCATATATAAATTTCAATGACAACATTCACAATCACAACAAACATGAAGATCAAATAGATGTTAGTGAAGATGTATGAGAACTGAAAATATCCCGTTTTGCTTTGTTTACTGATGGTTTATGTTGTTATATTTGCTAGTGATGGTGGGATGAATCTTTCTATAATGTTTCCTTATAAAATCATAGATTTTGCAACTATGCATTTGTATTCAAATTGTGATTTTCGTAGCATAATCGAACCTTGTTGCCTAAAAGTTATGAAGCTTTAGAATTAGGAAAGGCTTTCTGAAGTATAATCAAGAAATTTTGATTTGACCATAAAAGTGCATCTAAAAGTGCATCCTGTATAATAATTGTCTTTCTGAATTATATATTATTCAATATCTACTTATGAGGATGAAGATAACTTGACTGCCTGTCAGTAATATAGTGTAATAATTACGGATGCTTGGATGACAGATATTTTGATTTTCAGAAATCTTCTTGTATGTTGTATCTAAAAAGATGATTATAATACTGGTTCTTGATTGTATACTTCTGTTTGGCCTTCCATGCTTTGACTTTAAGTTGTATGAAATTTCTTCGTTGTAAAAGTCTGTTTTGACAATTCAATTTGGTATAGAAGATTAACACTCTTTTCTTTTGTTTATGTAGCAAGAAAAACTGTAGGCAACGATTTTTTTTCTGGTTTTTTGTTGTGACATTTCTTGCTTCTGCAACATTTTATGTAGTTGTTATGGAATTTGATCTTGCATTCCGATTATTGGGTTTGTCCTGAAAAAAACCGCCTTTTTCAAGTGAAGATCATTGTTTCCTGTTGATAAAGATTGAAACCTGACTGAATTCATAAATCAGCACTTTGTATATTAGTTTTTAGTGCATTTTGCTTCTTATTGAATTTTCGTTTGTTCTTTAAGAAGTCTTCAATTTGAAAGAATTCACTGATTTTGTCTATTCATTTATAAATCAAGATTCTGGGGCAAAAGCATTTACAAGTGATAGATTTTTATAGCTTAAAATGTTGGGATTCTCATACATCATAAATAATGTACAGCGGAAGCAAAGGGAGATCGAGTTACCTCCAGCCATTGCTTGGTTGAGTT
>JANHAO010021048.1:0-12636 GCA_026873985.1 Saraca asoca | reverse complement strand
TTTAAGGTGCCATCAAATGAAATTATTACATTTCAGTTTTGTCTACCAATTCTCTTACAGCCATTATACCAAACTTTATGGTTACTAACGGACTTGTTTCCCCCTCAGCTATATACCAGCCTCAAAATACACAACAGTAACAATCTTTCCTCTTCTCTCTATTCTTTATTCTATTCTGGGTTACTGGTTTCAATCCTGTAGTTCTGATCCCTAAGAAAATTAGGAAGAGCTTGTTTAAACCTGGAGGATTTCCACAAATAAACTTATTATTGTGGCAGAATAATCCTTAAAGAATGCGCTAAACACGCAACTCAAGCTTCCAACAATCACATTTCCACAACATGCCATTGGTCCAGAAGAACCACCCGAATCCTTTAGCAACATAAGAACCATTACTATTCTTATGAACAAAGAAATTAGAAAAGCCAATAACTTTGTTGAAAAAAATTGAATTGTAGTTCCACCAATTGTAATTTGTTAGATTAAAAATTGCAGAGAGCACAATAAAGCAATAGATGAAAAGGAGAAGCATAGCACTCTACATAGAAGACTCTCACTAAGATTTAAGAGGAGACACGAATGATCAACTGATTACATTTAGATAAATTTTATGTTTCTCATAACTAATTTAAAAAAAAAGTTATAACTTTAAACAAATTATTGTAAAAAAATACATTCACTCACAAGATATTTATAAAATGTTGCAAAAACTCTTGCAACTATTTATGTAAATTGTGCTAACATCCAACTCTTTTAAACAAGTTACAACTTTACATGAAAAATTTTACAACTCTTATAAACAAAATATAATATGGTTACATATTCAACTAATAGATTAATTTATTTGTAAGTGACATGCAATTTGTTGTCACAATGCTAAAAATATTGCAACTCATATATTTATTTATTTATTGCAAATGTAAATTTGAATGGTAAATTTGCATGAAGTTTTGAACTAGGTGGCAACCATCATGAAAAATTTGTTAATTTTTTGCAACCGAATTTTCAATGCAAAAAAAAATAAAATAAAATTATTGTATTTCTTCTCAATGATGTAACTTTTACTAAAAAAAGTTACAAGTTCAACATTTGTTGACACTATTACAACTCTCATCATGAGAAGTATTTTTAGTCTTATCGTAGTTGCTTACTATATTTTGACAAATCAACTATTTTCATGTTTTAGTTGAGTTTATCTTAAAATTAAGTAAGTGATTTTCTGGTTTGTCAAGAAATAATAGAGAATAGTCGAGAGCTTTTAACTTAAGTGGCATTTAATATTCCTTAAAGGCTTTACATTGTTTTGCATTCCTAGTTTGATTATAGATCCTTGTGTGTGTGAATGTAGTGGGTTATCCACTCCTACTATCACAAAAAAAATATTATCATGAGAAATATTTTTAGTCTTATCATAGCTGCTTACTATATTTTGACAAATCAACTATTTTTCATGTTTTAGTTGAGTTAATCTTAAAATCAAGTTAGTGATTTTCTGGTTTGTCAAGAAATAATAGAGAATAGTTAAGAGCTTTTGGCTTAAGTGGCATTTAATATTCCCTGAGGGCTTGACATTGCTTTGCATTCCTGGTTTGACCCTGGATCCTTGTGTGTGTGAATGTAGTGGATTATCCACTCCTACTATTACAAAAAAATATAGTAGTGCTGACAATTTCAGTATTATGGTAAGACTAGAAATATTTCTAATAATATCTATAATAATACAAATACTTAGTTATTGACACACACATAGACATAGATGTGTGTGCATGCATGTGTGTATTGTAATACCTCCACTAGGTCAAAATGAGCTAGGCCTGGAAATGGGTTAAATGGGTCAGTAGGAAGGTAGGAGGTCAATCTCAGGAATTAGCTGACCTATTGACTAAACCTTAAGGGGCGGTTGACTAATCTAGTAGGCCAGTTGACCTTAGGAAATACAAAATCTTGACCATCTCAAAATTACAGGAATACAATCTTACTTTAGCCAAAAGCTTTCTAATGGCTAGAGAAATGTCCCAGCAATACATCTGGTCTAGAGACTCAATCAAGGTAATTCAATTGGTCAGAATTATGTTTTTTTCCTGATCATATTATGATATAAAAAATTATTTTTAATTGGTGTACTATGCTTGTGTGAGGTTTACATTGATTCGTAATTAGGACAATCTATCCTAATATCCGTGCATTAAGTTTTGAAGGGAAAAGCTTTGCACATCTAGGGAGTAGGGTTTTCACTTTAGTTGGCTTCAATTTTAATATAAAGATATATTAGTATGATGTTTTGGAAAGTTACCAATGCTTTTTATGTGCCAGAAAGTACAAATTGACTTAAAGAAAGTTAATAAATTAGACATTATAAGTTAATAAATTAGACATTGTCCTAGGGACATATGTGATTAAATGATTTTGTGACTTTATAAATGATTGAATGTTTATGCACATGGGGAGCTAATCTTAGGGTTGGAACTTAAAATTAGTCAAATATTCTAAAAATTCTAATTTTTCATGAATATGAATTAATGAATGAGGTAAGAAGAAACAAAAAGAAATAAATGTAAGCTATTAGTCAGTAATGATGAAAATTGAATTAAAGATTGATGATAGGCTATGTGTAGATTAGAAAGTTAAGCTTAATAGAGGTAGAATAGTATGGGTATAGAGAAAGTTATGGTTAGACAGGTTAATTATGATTGTAATTAGTTCATGGAACAAAGGGAGATTTATGTGCACAAGGGAGATGACTCGATTTTATTCAGATATATGACCTTGATAGGTCACCATTGTAAAACAAGGAAGCCAGTAGAATAAGTGATCATGTGTGGTGTAAGGGAATACAAATTATATGAAATGTCATGGGGGCATTCAATGGTACCTATTATGGTCACAGACCACTTATTTTCATCGCTTTTTACCTTTGGATTGACTAAACTAGTGTGTATATACATGTGAAATAGTTTTACCTTGTAGGTAGGATAATAATATGATTTCCACAGTCCAATTGTGCCATTAAAAGGCTTGAGGAGCCTTGCTGTTTGCTACTAGATGTAGCCACTAATTACAATGTTATATCACCTCCCTGTCTTAGTATATGTGATGTGAATTACCAGAATGAAATCAGGAAGAGAATTGACTAAATGTGATGTATGATTTGTGATAAATAACTTAAGATAAAAAGATAATTTTTTGTCATGTCATGAAGGTTTTAATGTCTTAGAATGATTAAAGGCAACTAGAGATGCATAGTTGTATGATGTCATGAGCATGATTTATAGATATTTTTTTAATAAAAAATGAGCAAATTGTTTATCAATGATTAATTGAAAAATTATATATTACATCTTAATATGTCTGATATGTGTATGAATGACACATAAATGTAATATGTGTACGAGAATTTGTATGTTATATATATTATGTGTATGATCCAAAGGTTTTCCACCCAAAGTAAAGGTGTAGACTTTTTGCTCACTAAATATTCAAATTGTACTCACTCCTATAATTTCAACATGCAAATGTTAGGGTTGGATACTCAATCTCATATGGTAGAGACTTATGTGACCATATGTAGTGATTTTAGTTACTTAGTCAGACATATTCAAATTGCGTTTTATGTCATGAAAAGTTATGTTTTCTACTTTCAAAGAAAATAGATTTAAATAAAATTCTTAGATAAACTTTGCATATCATGTTTTAAGTGAATGCAACCTCATTTGTAACATTATTTTTATGATTTTTAAATGATAAAGGTTTTATAAAAGTATGAAAATCTCAGGGTTCTTAGGTCATCACTTAGTGATTCAGGCTTAGTGAATTAGGCTAGTCATATGCTCAATTTTAGGGATATGACTCACACACATTATAAACAAAATTTATTAAATTAAACTTTTAGTCCCTATAGTTTGTTTTAAGTTGTAATTTTGTCCTTCTACTTTATTTCCTTGTAATTAGGTCCTTAGAATTTATTTTCATTTATAATTAATTCCTTATGCTTATTAATTTGAAAATTTTCATCTACAATTATTCGACATAGTTAACATTTGACGACTTATACAATTATATGATCACATAACAATGAAAAGTTATTTATTAGAATGATAAATTATTCTGGTTTGAAAGATATATTGGATAGATACAAAGGAATTAAATCCCCTAGAATGTTTATTATTAAAATTATGATTCTTAATTTTTTTAGTAATTTTTATGTCTAGAATCTAATTTTTTTCATTTCTATGTCATAATATAACTATATATATTAATAAACATTTATCATATTGAACATTATAAATGAAATTATCTAAATTAATTATGATGAGGAGTTAATTACAAATAAAAATAAACTCTAAGGACCTAATTACAAGAAAAAAAATATAAGGACAAAATTACAAATTAGAACAAACTATAGAGACTAAAAGCTTAATTTAACCAATAAAATTTAAGATAAAAAATTGAACTAATAAGAGTTTGTATTTCCTATAAATATATATTATATAAAAATATTGTAATTTCATACCTAGATTAAGAGTTGAAATCAAAATTCTCCTTTCCATTCCTACAGGAAATATGTGGATAATATTTTATTAGATACTAGATTTGACCCTCAGTTTAAATGGATTTAATTAATTTCTAATTTATCTATGTTATTATGAAAAGTATTTTAATTTATCTCCTTAAAATTTTGTGTACTAAGTAAACAAATCTTTAAAATTTATTCTAAAATAAAATCAACTATTTAAAAAATAACAATTAGTGTATCCAATCAATTCTACAATCAAATATCATTCAAAATATTCATTTGTTTCAATATTAGAATTTTAAAGCATACAACAAAATAACAATTAGATTTTGAAGATATATCTTTCTTCTTAAAGCATTAAAGCATAAATATCAAGATATGCAACCTCAAAACTATAAAATACTTGAAATCACATTCATGTAATCAAATAGCTAAAACTAAGAAAAGTGCCATCAGCTTTTTTTTTTTTTTTTTGTGAAAGGGGAAAATGAAGTAAATAGTGGAAACACGAACAAGTCTGGGCAAAGAGGGCCCCATTTTGTCAAAGTTTAAATATAGACTAAATCCCTCTAAAGGTTCATCCAAAATACATAAAGAGTTATCTAAAATAATAGGATTCTTGACTAAGAAGTCAGCAATTTCATTAACTTTTCTGTATGTGTGTTTAAGAATTGCGACTCCTGATCACCCAATCAGCCACCTATAGTCCTTTACCAAATTTTTACAAACATAGAACATATGTTATAATTAGAGTTAACTATCTCTACCATAACCAAGTATCCAAATTTACTTGGAGAGGCAATAAATTCCTATTAATAGCAAGTTGAAGGCAATCTTTAAGCCCACTCAACTTAGAAACAAAATTTGATATTACTCTCAACCCCCTCTGGCAATCAACAATCCAATTGCCATTACAGTCTCTAGTTACCGCACAACATCTAACTCTCTCTAGATTCCCCTGAGCAACACCATGCAAATTCAAGAGAAATCAACCAAAGTTAGGAAGAGACTAAGCGATCTCTTGGACCTGTTTCAAAATAGTATTTTTTTTCTAACACCCATAACAGCCCAGAATTTCATAGTCTTAGCAAAGAAAAAATTTCTAAGTTCAATTTTTTCTAATTAGCATTAAAGAGTACTTTGTTTCTAAAGTTCTAGAGAACCCAAATGGAGAAGGAAACAAACAGGCTCAAAAAATGTTCAACCCTAGGTAAAGATCCTTATAAACAATATTACATTTAATCCAATCTCAGAAGTCTAGATTAAAAATGAAACGTAAGTAGGGGAATTAACAAACTTGTGCCAAAACGAAGACATCATAAGACATTTAAGAAGAATATGTGAAATATAAACCAAAACTAGTAGGGCAAAGATCATAGTGTGGGCGACATCGATACCCTTATTAATAAGAAGCTCCTTGGTGGGGTTCCATTTTAAAAAATAGAGCCACAGAAAAATAAATTTTAGGTAAGGTAGGGCATTTCCAAATCCATTTGTAAATTTCTTTGGTTACCCCTGACCTCACCGTTAAAATAGTGCCCTACAAGTCAATTACATATGATGTAATAGGAAATATTTTATAATGATTTTATTCAAATCAATTATTGTTGATAAAAGTATTTTATCTATCATACATGCTTTAAATATTGTTTGATAAAGTCCATAAATCAAAAGGGCCAGTGAATGACCTCATGCATTGTAATGATGATCATGTAATGAGATTCCTTACAAGCCCCAATCTTAGATGCTCCTAGTCATAAAATCATTAGGAATGGACATCTATTATTCAAATAGACTAGCACATAAGATGTATACTCAATTGTGTGGATGTCTCATTTCGTAGACATTGGTGTAAAAACACTAGTCCATATATGTGAACACTCATTGGTGGAATGAGTTCACTAAGTTAACTTGCTCAAGAATTCTTGAATGGAATTTGAATAAGTCAAACTAAAATTCTCACATTGTAATAGTTTTAATTGGTCTTTAAACCTAAGATATCATGGTAATCTTATATATAGTTGGTTATACTTTAATGTTATTTGATTTCTAAGAATCATAAAAAGGACAAATATTAGGTATAACTTTCCTATGTATGAAGGTTTATGAATGTCAACAAGGAATGCATCACTTTATGAAATAAGAAGAGAATGTCCTATATTTCCCAAGTACCATAATTTAGGAAATCCTTAGCGAAGGTATATTGAAATCATGAGTTTTCTAAATTTTACAAATGAATTATGTATAAGGAATGGATATATAGTTGTTGAATGGTTAGGATTTTCTCCTGAATACCATATTTTAAGCTCGATCATGACATTGAATGAATGGAAGGCCTTTACTACATAATAGTTGTAATTGAAAATATTCATATTTATAATTCACACTAACTATGTCTTCATGACATGTTACTAAACGTTAATCATTATTTATGGGATTAGATTAATTCTAAATATTAAGTTAAAAATATTTAATTTAATCATGAATAATCATGTCCCATTACTAGCTTAGTGATGAACATAAAGGATCACACACATAAGGTTAGATGTATGGACATTTATTTATTTAGAAAGAATTAATTCAATTATGAAATAATTGATTATTTAACTATGAAATAATTAATGAGAGAAAATAAATAAATATAAATAAAGAATTTATTTATTTATTTATTGGTCAATGCTTTAAGAAATTCCTTAGTCACTAAGCAATAGTTGATTAGGATTCTTAAAAATAAATATAAATAAAGAGTTTATTTTTATATTATTAGGCAATATTTTAGAAATTTTTTATTAACTAAGTAGTAGTTATTTAAGATTCCTAGAAACCCTAGTAGTTATTTATAAAGAGGTAACTTAGTAGGCAAGTTATGAGATGATTATAAAAGGATATCTATAAGAGTTGTAGAAAACCCTAGTACAAAATAAAATACATAATAGTGACTGTAAGTGTTGTAACCACCAGTCGCCATATTTGTGTATGCTTATGTGCTAAACTAATCATGAAAAATTACCCTTTCTTCTTCCATTTTCTCTCAATAATTACCTCTCACCATTGCTAGCATGAAGGTGTGACGGAGTGGAGGCTAGTCGTATGGACTTTTCTTAGAGGAGACAAGCCTAAATCTCTCTCCATGAAGTTCCAGAATACATTTCTATAGGTCTTGAAAAATATATATGTATATTGATATATATATATATATCATAGTAATAAAAATGATCTTACTTTTTTTGCGTTAGTAAATTGTATACTCTTTTTTTAAAAATAAATTGGATTCTTTTGAATTTTAAAAGCTGAAGTCTTTGTAAGATTGTTTTCGATTTGAATTAGGAAGCTAATTGAATAATTAGGATCTCAATTGGAATAACTGATTTGATATTATATGACGTGAGATAATAGATTCAATTAGACAATCAATCAAGATTATATGAGAGTGTATAAAAATAGATTATTGCAGAAACAGTTTAAGTATAATAGCATTTCAATTTACAAAATTTTAGCATAGCAGTACAACAGAATTATGCAGTAAAAATGTTAAACTAATACAGTAGAATTATTATGTTGCAATAAAAATAAATTTTAAAATGTAAAGAACTGTAAAGAAACAATAAATACACTGTAATTTTTAAAGTAGTTCAACTTCATCTGAAACCATAGATGAAGTCTACATCCACTAAGTCAATCCTCAACTGGATGACTTCTTTTATTAACTATAGTAGGATTTTAACTAAGCTCCTAAACAACCAGTTCATATAACAAGATTTACACTGAACTCTTGTAAAACCTAAGCTGGGCTTTTGCTAACCTAAATACACCAATTCTTCTATCTCATTAGACTATGATCAACCTCATAAACCTAAACATGTACAAAGAATTCAATGCAAACTTCAACTAACTGTAATCAACCTTACAGTTAAAAAAGATGCAAAGGGAAGATCAATCTCTTCCTTTGTATCTCCAATTTCTATTAACCTAGAAATTGTAAAATTAAAATCAAGACCAGATTCCTATCAACCTAGAAATCTAAAAGTAAAATCAAGAACAGGTAAGATATACAATACCTAATTTCAGATAAAGATATCAAAAATCTAGTTGTAAAATTCTCTTCATATCTTGATATAAGATCCTTGAATTGATCAGATAAAGCGAGGGAGTGAAGAATCTTGTTAAGCATAAATAGCTCTGAGATTTTCACTCTTGAAGAAATGTGTTTGTTATGAAAACTATTAAGTTTGAAATAGGGTTAGAGGTGTTTATAGTTGCTATAATTGACATTTGAAAAATAACTGATTTTTAGTCCTCAAATCGATTTATGAATTGATTCGTAGCGGTTACTGACTTATGAATCGATTTGTGAATTGATTCATCTATGAATATTATAAAGAAATTCAAGACTTAAATTAATTGATGAATCGAGTCATAGTATATTGAAATCAGATCTTAAATCGATTAGGGAATCAATTCAAATGATTTTCCTAACCTTTAGTAAAAACATTTTTCAAAACTTTTCTTTATGAATTGATTGGTAAATTAATTCAAATAGTTTTCACAAGTTTTTCAACATGAATCGATTCGTAAATTGATTTATAGAGTGTAAAATGGTTTTTATAAAACTTGTACTTATGAAGGATCATTTTAAATACTTGTTTGAAAAACATTTGATTTTAAATCACTTCAAGAGTTATATTACTGCATCAATTTATCAATTTTAAAAATTTTATTTGTATCAATTTTGAATAGAACTTCACTTACAAAAGATCCTATAAAAGATAAAATGATTCCTAAATGAAGTTGTGGATCTCTTGAATCATATGCACTTTGATCCCGCAAAACAAACATCAAACACTAAAATATTTGATCAGATATAAATTGTTTTCAACATCAAAATCAAGAGAAATTATGATAACAAAGTAATCATATAAAAAATGTTGACAATCTCATTAGTTAGGCTAATAAGGCTAACAATTTCAACTAAGAGAGGTATATTTTTCATTCTGATTTAGAAATCTGATTATTTAAAGGTAATTTTAAATTTTTATTCTACTAAGCAATCTAGTTATCTTTTGCTGAGATTTCCCAACATTCACACCCTAGTTATCTACCCAAACTGCCAAAATGACCTATCCCCAAAATGTTAGAGAATCTTTATCAATCTTTCTGAGGATTATTTATAGAAAAATAGACTCTAGACTTACCTAAGTTAACTTTATGGCCAAACTCCTCAAATTCCTTAAGCACTTCGACTACAATACTAAAATTATGAACATTAGCCCTAGCAAGTATCAAGATGTCAGTAGCATAAAAAAGATGGGAAAAATCAATATTATGCCTCTTAGACTTAATTGGGGTGCATCTTTTGTTCTTGTATCTATCTTCAATCAAAAGATGAAGAAATTCCATACACAAAATAAAAAGGTAAAGGATAAGGGATCACCATGTCTAAGACCCTGGAAAGAGGTAATGGGCTGTAGTTGACCCCAATCAACAAGGATATTATAAGTGGTACCTAACACAAGACTCATAACTAGGTCAAACCACTTTCTAGGAAAATTAAAGAACTCCAACACTTTCCTAAGAAAACCCCATTATAAGAAATCATAGGTTTTCTTAAGGTCAATCTTGATAATCATACTAGCTATCCTGGCCTTGGATCTATCAATGGTGTGGACCACTTCTTTTAAGAGGGATATTTCAAAAACTAATCAATTTGGAGTTATTCACAATTTCTCTTAATTTGCCTTTTGAGATTAGAGTTATAAGAGTTCTATTCAATCAAAAAGGGACCTTGCAAGTGTTAAAGGCTTTGTTGACATAGTCAACCATGAAATCACCCATATCCTCCCCAAATCTCTAGAAAAACCTCAAATGAAGGCTATCAAGGCCAAAAGTTTTATTGGACTTTAAAGATTTAACCACCGTTAGAATTTCTTTCTTACTTAGAATAAAATAAGGGAAGATGACCCAATCATCAGACATCTTACCACTCAACCAGTTGGGGGAACAACATCTAGAATAAAGTTGGAGTTCCTAGAATAATATCTATTAAAAAGGAATTATAGATTAGTTTCATCACAACATTAGGCGAATTCAATCGCTCCCAACCTTATTCCTGTGACTTAAATATTTTGTTATTTCTCCTTCTAACTATCTTGGAAAGATGATAAGTTTTGGTATTCGTGTCCCCATCATGGATCCAATCCATTGCAAACTTCAAATCCTAGAGTTCTTCCTCCTATCTAAGGATATAAGAAATGAAGAAAGTTTTTTCATTATTTATATATTCATTTACCTTTAGGACTTGTAATGGTATCACTTTACTTGGTGTTAAAAAAATTTTTTATATCAAATGGTTTCCATTCCTTCAATATAAGATATGGACCTCAATATTTTTTATATATATTTTATTGAATTGTTCATCCTATTACTGATTAGAGATTAAAGATTCAAAAATCATCTCTAATATATTATTTACATTAAGGTAATATTTTTATTTAATGGTTAAATATTGAACAAATATCCATAATATGTAAGCTCAATTTTATCAAAGAAAAAATTGATGAAAAAAAAACATGAAAATAAATGTTGAATATTAATTTTAGAACCTTCTTATTGTCTAAGTTCATAAGTGTTTTAGGTTTTTAAAGAGTTCAAATTCATTGGTCATGTATATCCATTGCATTTTAAAATTCATGCATCTAGATACAAGAGCTTTACTTATTAGTATATTTATGTACATGCATCAAGAGTCTTTCATGAGTACTATAAATACCCTTTGTACTTGAAGTTTCAATATAGGTGAAATTTATACAATACCTCTTCCTCTTAATAAGGTGGCATCAAAGCTTGGTTCAAATAGAAAGGTGAGTGGTTTGCCACCAATTCCTAAGCTCATAAAGGAGAAATATGCCCTTTGGTGTGTACAAATAAAGGCCTTGCTTGGCAGTCAACAAGTATGGAATATTGTACAGAGAGGTTATCAAGAACCAGAAAATGAAGCAACTTTGAATCAAAATCAAAGAGAGACCTTATTCAGGAATCACAAATTAGATCAGCTTACACTTTCCATGATCCATGCAGCTTTGGATGAAGGTATACTTGAGAAGGTGGCCGATGCTTCCACCTCAAATGCAACTTGGGAGATTTCAAAAACATCGCTCTAAGGTTTTGATAAAGTGAAGAAGGTGAAACTTCAATCACTAAGGGGTGATTTTGAAGCTTTGATGATGATGGAATCTGAATCAATGTTGGATTATTGTTCAAGGGTGAAGGCAATTGTGAATCAATTGAAGAGATATGGAGAGAATGTTGAAAATGTTCATCTGGTGGAAAAGATTCTTCATTCCTTGACTTCCAAATTTGATTATCTGGTGTGTGTCATTGAAGAATCAAAAGATCTAGACACCATGACTTTTGAAGAATTGGAGGGTTCTCTACAAGCCCATGAATTAAAAATCAAGAGAAAACAAGAACAACCTTTAGAGCAAGTTCTCAAAGCCAAAGCTTCTTTGAAGAATGATGGAGGAGAAAAGAGCTAAAGAGGACAAGGAAAATCAAAAGGAAGAGGATATGGTCATGGCCAAGGAGGAAAAGGAAGAGGCAATGGTAAGAATTCAAACAACAAAGAAAAAGTTCATCCACCACCTAGAGATCGTGAAAAATCAAGAGGAAGAAGATGTGGCTACTATCAAAATTCAAATGAAAGGAGGTATGACAAATTGAAAATTGAATACTACAATTGTCATAAATTTAGCCATTATTCTTAGGAATATCATAATGCTACTAGTGATGTTGAAGAAAAAGCTAATCTTGTTAATGATAAGCAAGAAGTTGAAGAGTCAACTTGTTGCTAACTTTGAAGGAAGAAGATAATGGCACTAATAATTCGTGGCATTTGGATAATGGAGTAAGCAATCTCATGTGTGGTTACAAAGAAAAATTTGTTGAGCTTAATCAAAAGGTGAATGGCAATGCGTCCTTTGGAGACTCTTCAAAAGTCTAAATTGAAGGGAAAGGTACAATTCTTATCTCTTCCAATGATGGTAGCCATAAGCTAATTACTGATGTTTACTATATGCCTAAATTGAAAAGTAACATTTTAAGTTTGGGCCAACTCCTTGAAAAAGGGT
>JANHAO010021047.1:0-12637 GCA_026873985.1 Saraca asoca | reverse complement strand
CAAGAGCCCAGTTTCTTTAAGTTGTATTATTTGAATTGGCATAATGCTATACCAAGAGGAACTTCATCCTAACACCACGTCAAAGTCATTCATTTAGGCGACCATGAAGTTTGCTTTTCCTTGCCACGATCCAAGTTTCATTAACACTTATTTTACCACTCTGTGTAGTGGTAAGAGCCTTAGAATTTATAGCTTTCATCCTACTTAAGTCCTTCTCTAGCTTCAAGCTTAGCCTTTTCGCTTTTCCTTTTAAGAAAGTTCTCCAAATCCTTAGCTTCTTGTGCAGCATCATAGGAGCGAGGCTTAAGCACTCCCATGCAACCATATTCTGGCCCTCTATGGTAGGGGCCTTGGGCCTTAGTTCCTAATAACTCACCTAAGAACCCTCAGCTGGGCCTTCACATGTGCTAGCTTAGCCTTTAAGTCTCGAATAGTGTCCCTAAGTTACCCTCAGCATTGGCACTTGAGGTTTCTCTATCAAATCTCAGAAAAGATTTTGTTATGGCTACCCAACTAGCAATAGATTCTCATTCCCTTGCCCTATCATCAAGCTCCGAGATCTCATTTTGGTGCATGTCTTTGACCACTTTGAACATCTACTTGCCCTAACCTACTCTTGAGCTTAATAATGCATGTGGCATTTGACATGATTGTAGTGTCGTTAATCTTAGCAACAAATCTAAAGCAAAACTAGAATGGGTCAAACCTATGCTTTGATACCAACTATCATGCGCTAGCAAGTTAATGAGCTAGATCATGTGACCCTTGCTATTTACCACCTAAAATCAAGCTAGCCAATGGTTAGTCCTATGACACCAAGCGATGAAAATATTAGGCCACAAAGCATTAAAGAGTGCAACAGAAGATAAACAATCAAGGTAAATAATCCATTTGCATGCAAGGGCAAAGATAGCATATCACATAGCAAGGCACTTAAGAATGCAACACATGCAATGTGGTAAAATACGAGCAAAATCAAATAAAATATAGGATAACATAAGTTAAAGAGGGGCTACTTCTTTGATTCATATTAAGCCTTATTACATATCTTGAAGATTGTAGGTAAGGTACTAAGATACACATTCTGGCCCTAGGCTAGTGCCATCGTTCCCCCACCAAGGGTCATCAGGCTCTCTTCCCTAAAGAGCATTCTGAGCCAACGCCTAATGATAAAACTAGACATACTTTTTGTGAGCTGATATGATGCCATTTCTCTTAACTCAGGAATGATTTTGTACATTATTTTACATCAATGAAAAGCTAAAAATCTAAGGATCACAACTATGTGCTTGCCTACTCGCATTAGACAAGTTACATTGGTTAAAATTAAATAAATAACCCTAAAATGGGGAAAAATCAAAAAAATAGTACACAAGTCAGATTGCTTCCAAATTTATGCTAGAAGATCTCTATGTTATGCTTGATTTATTCACCAAGTTTTGTGTCAAATAGAGTATATTTGCTTGTTAAACTAGTGCATAAGGCCAACTTATAACACAATGATCCCTAAAGTTTCATTTTGGCTTCATTTGGCATTTGACTAGAAAGCAATGAGAAAGCATGACTTTGACACAGGCCAGTGCATCTTTAGTGAACAAAAAGGCCTAAATTCCCCTAGCTTAAAGAAAATTTTGGTGATTTAGTTTGGAAGAATTGGAGTGAAGGTCTTATCCATCGAATTTGGAGTGGATGGTAAAAACTAGTCCCTTTCACTTTCGAATCTCTCACATGGGAGTGAGTAGAAGGTGTATAAGTTAAATGGCTTACATGAGATTGCCAATACATAAACACAAAAACACGTACCTATCTAACACCCACAAATTCATGATTTTTGCATTTCTACACTCTATCTTATATCGTTATCTAACTCCTATGGCCCTATGTTGTAATCACCCTTTTCATGTATGGCTCGCTTATCTCCAATCCATAGCCCTTGTTTCATTCCCCAAAGTACCCAAAAAAGGAATGTTTTAACACTTAGTAGTACTCAATGCGACCTACATTAATTACCGCTAATCACCATTTGACCACTATAAATACTTCTCATTAATCAGCCAATATAAGGCCATAGAAACACTATGACCTTACTTTGTTAAAATGCTTAATCATCCTATACTTAACCAAATTCTTGCCTTTGTCCCCTTAGTAATTACGCTACTAATTGCTCATATTAAGGTTTTTTGCTGTCTACTTGCAGCTAGTCATGAGGTGCCCCATTGGGATTTCGATCTATATTTATAGTCATCAAATGCAAATATCACTAATAAATTTTCTTTTCTTTCTTTGTTATGTAAATATTTGAGCAATATCCTTTAGTGTTTGACAACACATCTCAAGTTCAATTAACCATTTAAGACTAAAAAATGACCAATTAGAATAAGGTGATTTTTTTTAGTTCATTTTGGTGTTGGTTGCCCACACAATGATTTGGAAAATGCATGCTTGTGTTATTTTATGGCAAGTATTCTACAACTTAGAAGAACATATATGGAAAGATTATAAGGTCACTTGGCTACTTTATTACTCTTAATAATAATATTCATCAGATGAATGCTTTCATTGATTCAAAAGATAGATTTGACTATTATTGATTTTTTGTGTTTTCTTCTATAGTAGCATAGGCTGAGTTTTTGGTCAACTTTGAAGTTCTTTTTATGATTTTGTTAATAAATTCATCTGCTAACATGCTATTCAAATTATTAAGATCAATATGGTATTTTACTTCCCTCATCCTTCATGCAATTACTTGTTGTTATAGATAAGGGCATGGATGTGTAGGATTCATAATTTTTTGTAGGAAGGGTTAGTTAGTTGAATTTTTATTTTAACTTGGCTTAGTGCCATAGTTTGCCAGCTTGATTGTCAAAATATATGACACTTAAACTCTTCACTCAACACTTAGCCAATTAGTACCTGAGAATAAGCCAGCCAATTGATCATATACCATCTTAGTTTAAAATATAACAACCAACACCTACAATTTATATCACATTGAGGCAACCATAACACATAAGCAACCAAATCATATATAAAGGTAACCAAGTCCTTTAAATTGACAAACATGATTTGTTCATATAATTCGAACAAATGTGGCTAAAAGTATATAAATTTCATGGGACAATATATCAATTGAAGAGGAACTACTTCTTTCTTCACATTAAAAGCCTCGTTACTGACTCCTAGTGTATTGGAAAGCCTCATGGCTACACATTCAATCCCCTAGATGAATGCTTGATGCCTACCTCGGGTTACCAGACACTCCCCCATAAAGAGCATTTTAAGCTAAGGCCCTAATTGGCACCTCAAAATAGGGAAAATAGGAAAAAAATAATAATCCACGTGAGTATTTTCTCTCAAATTCATGCCACATGATATTTTCTTTATGCTTGACTTTTTTGTCAAGTTTTGTCCAAATCCAAGTATATTTGCTTGTTAAATTTGATCACAAGTCCTGAATTGTGACATTCTCCTCACTTGAAAACATCAATGCCCTCATTGACGACTCAATCTAACATAACATTGACAAAATCTTCAATCTGCTTCCTTTGTGCTCCTCTTTCAACTTCTTCTTTACTTGTCCCTTTGTACTTCGCCAATATTTTTGTTTTCAACACTTTGGTCTTGACACTGCTCCTTGAAATCTTTGATATGCTCTTCTTCAGCTCTTTTTAGGCTTTCTTTTGCTTGTCTCCTTGACTTATTGACAATGAAAAATGAGCTGCCTCCACAACTCTAAAGTTGATTGTCTTTGAAGTAAAGTAGGGTGTTGACTGACCCATATAATGTCCCATTCCACCAAAGTGAGAAATGTAAGTCTCATGAATTATTCAAGTACAAGTGTCACCTCTTACTAACAAAACATGGCCTACTTGCAATTCCTATTCCTTGCTTACAACTCTACTTGTATAGTTTCAACAATCAATAATATTTTGCTATGTACTCTATAATCTAATAACATCACTCCTTGAACATGGACTTAACACCTAATTGATGCCTCCATAATCACTTGAACATGATACCTCGATGGTATCCCCTTACCACAATTGATAGGGTTGAACAAAGAGTTATCTATCACTCTTGTTCTAACTAGCACATGCTTGTGCTCTTGAAGGTCCTTACCATAAGTTCTTCTATGATTAAACTCTGGCATTCTTAAAGAAATGTTAGTTATTGCTATAGGTTGGCAACTAAGTGAATATTTTTTCATACAAGAACTTCACAATAAGATATAATAAAGATGTATGTGTTAGGTAGCTACTCATCAAACATACACTATACCCTTCGACTTCTCGATAGGCTCCTCCTTAAATGGATTTGCATATTTTGCACATCTCTCCTGATATGCCTCATCCACTACCTTCTCTACTCTTATGTGGTGTAATACCTTGAACTTGCACAACTCCTTGCATGAATAGACCCCTAGTAAGGATGGGATCCACCATACTTTGTCATTGTCTTGTTATGTATCGGACCCTAAGAATCGGATAGTATCGACCTAGTGCAAAATGTATCCTCCATACTAGAGCCTTGATCACCACCATCATTGCCTTGTTAGGCCTCCTTTTGAAGGTTGGCTTATAAGGCATTTAAGGCAGCCTTTGTGGACACTCTACCATTCTATTTGACCCATTGTATAAGAATAGGCTAGGGTCTTGGACTTCCCTTTGCCAATGGATGTATGAGATGATCTTTAAACTTGCAAGTGGGATGACACTCCATTGCCTCCTCCCCTACTCTTGGAATTGCCACCCTTGCTTAACTGGCCACCATTAGTAATATTTGAGCCCCTTTGTGAGACTTCTTTCAAGGAAAGCTAATGTCGTAGTCAGAGAAATGCTCAACTGTGGCCACTACTTTTGTGAGGCTTTCAACTATCCTCCTTTGGAGTTCTATGGCAGCTTCTTGTGATAGATTATTAACAAACTAGAATAGCTTATCTTTTTTAGTCATGTCCTTTATATCCAACACAATGGTTGTAAACATCTTCATATAATCTTGAACTGATCCTGTCTGTCTCAACTCTTGCAATTTTTGTCAAGCTGGATAGTCTATGTTTTTAGGGTAAAAGTGCTCCTTCAACTCCTACTTAAGCTCTTCACAAGTGTTCATGTGACAACTTCCCTCATGAATCGCTTGGTACTTAGTTTTCCACTAGACCTTGGCATTGTCTATGAGAAACATGGTAGCTTGATTTAGCTAAGCTTCCTTAGAAGTAATGCCAACTACATGGAAATATTGGTCTGTATCAAACACAAAATTCTTGACCTTTTGTGCATCTCTTTCCTCTGTATATGGCCTTGGTTTGGGGATTTTCACCTCCCTCCTTTACTTTGATGCACCACCCTCTTTTGAACTGTTCATGATGACCATGGCCGCTGTGCCACTCATTTTAGCCCGAAGAGTTACTATAAGGTCCTTCACCTTGTTAGTAAAGTCTTTTATAGCATCCCCCAAATCCTTTTCATGGTTCTCAATCACAACAAGCTACTCACCAACTTGCGGAGATTCACTAGTCTTCATGCCTTTGACTCTCATACTAATTTTGAGATTTGAGACTCGGTACACAAGAAATTCCCAATTCTTGGCCTTTCAAAAGAATTCAGGTGTTTCTTCATTTTCTATATTTCTTACAGTTTTAGCAACTCCTTTGAGATTCCTAATTACAACATTAATTGCATCAAAGCATTCAACAAACATCATTTTCTTTGATATAATGGCATATCAATAGGGTGCAGTGAAAACAAAGAAACATGATGGTCTCAACCACTCTTTAATACCAAATTGTCACACTCTAACAGTTCAATTATCAAAACATGTGGCACTTAAACTATTTGCTTAGCACTTATTCAATTAGTACCTAAGAATACGCCAACCAACCAGTCATACACCATCTTAGATTTGAAAATAACGAGTAATACCCATAATTTATATCACATTAAGGCAACTATAAGCATAAATCATATAACGCATAAGCAACCAAATCATATATAAAGACAACTAGCTTATTCACATTGACAAACATGATGTGTTCATGCAATTCAAACAAACAAGGATAAATGCAGCCAAAAGTAGATAAATTTCATAAGACAATATTTTAATTAAAGAGGGGCTACTTCTCTATTCACATTAAAAGTCTTGTTATAGGCTCCCAAGTGTGTAGGGGAGGCTTATGGCCACACACTCGATCCTCTAGATGAATGCCTTGATGCTTACCTCAGGTCATTAGACGCTCTCCTTAAAGAGCATTTTAAGCCAAAGTTCTAATGACACAAGTAAACATACTTTTTTCAAGTTAATATAAAGACTTTTCTCTTATCTCAAAAGGATTTTAATGTACCATAACTTACCGACATTAAGATAAAAATCCAAGGATCACAACCATGCACATATCAATTCACATTGGACAAGTTACCTTGGTCAAAATTATATAAATGGCCTCAAAATGGAGAAAAATAGGAAAAAAAATCTTCATAAGCATTTTCTCTCAAATTCACATCACATGATCTTCTCATCATGCTTGATTTTTGTGCTAAACTTCATCTAAATCCAAGAAAGTTTGCTTGCCAAATTTGGTCACAAATCCTGAATTGTGACACTTAAATAATTTTTATATAATTATTAGTAATTGCTTTGATGAACATTATATTTTATAGCACTAATCAACTTACCTACTCTTGCATTTATTATTAATTGTTAATTTCTTGTTGTTTGGCTAGGACTAAATGCTTGCCTAAGCATTGAATTCTTACAGGAAAACAAAGGATGCAAGTGAGGTAATGCACAAAATTTCCTCCTTTGGATTCTTATTAATTATATGAATTTTGGAATAATAAATGTGAACATCGTATTTTATGCTAGTCCATACAAAAATATCTTAAAAAAACTAAAAAATAAATAGAAAAATATTAAAAATACTATTATGGGTAAAAATTAACTTCGAGGAATAAGTCAGCAAAGGCCCAACAAACACTAAGTTGTTCAGCTCACTGAAGACATCCAGTGAACACCACCTCGCACATCCCTAAAAGGTGATGTAGCGAGATCATAAGAAGCCCTGCTTGATAAGGGACTAACCACTCTACTTGAGCTCGTTACACTGAGAAGCAACTCCAAGCTTGCTGAGCGAACTACAATAGTGACCCCCGAGCTGAGAATCTTTATTTGAGAAGGCAAGTGCCTTGCGCTATAACAAGCTCAGTGAGGTCAAGTGTCACACAGACTAGTGTCAGTTTGCAGCGACAAGAAGGGCCCACCCCATAGAAAGCAGCATGCAATAGTCGGATTGTAGGAGTCCTTCTGTCTTTTACATTTATTCTTGATGTAACAAAAGTGTAGCTTGTAATCATTACTTTTAACCCCTCCTTCCTCTATAAATAGGAACTTAATTTTAGAAGGGGAGGAGGTCAGAGAAAAACTACACACAGAAACTCTATAAACATTTCTTCAAGCTAATAAAAACTCTACCTTGGACGTAAGGTCTGGTATCGCTTGCATTTAGCCGAACCATATTAAAACACCATCCAATTCTATCCTTCTTCCTCTCCCTTCATCCCGGCACTTCAGAAAATAGCCTTGGGTCTAAAGAATTCATCCCCATTGGCTAGAGTTTGGGCCAGAACCAAATTCCAACATCAACATTTTGGCACTGTCTGTGGGGACTCATATGCTTTTTGAAGTGTTCCTTGCAGTAACAATGGCGAGAAGAAGGACTACAAGGAGTTTGAACACTCCAGTTGCATAGCCGACAGACATTCCTACTATCGAACTCCGTCACCAGCAAAATGACTCTCTCAAGGTAGGAGAGACACAAATGTCCTACCAACCTCAGCAAGCGCTTGAGGATACGATGAAAGAATTGGCTGAAACGGTGAAAATACTAGCACAGGCACAAGCCTAGTGTGCATAAAGACAAGAAGAAATCATGGCACAACTTTAGTAGCTCTATAAAGAAGCATGGAAGGGAACTGACGAAGATTGTGAATGTCAGTCACTGGGGGGCTTGCAACGAGTGGAAAGCTCTACCCATCGACCAAAAACACGAGACTAGATGATGGAGGAAGTCCTCCTAAGGCTGAAATAGCTAGAAGAGTGTTCGCGACCTCAAAGCAATCAACCTTGGCATGAGGAAAGCTCACCATTTCCTATGGAGATTGAAATGCAACCCCTCCCGTAGAAATTTAAAGTGCCCGCGATCCTGATGTATGATGGGAATAGCGACCTAAGTGACCATTTGGATGCATTCAATATCTAAATGGACCTTCAGACAACTGACCCTCTAGTGAAATGCCTTGTCTTCCTAGTCACGTTAGGAGGAATACCTCGGGCATAGTTCAGAAACCTCCCGATTTGTAGTGTCAATAGCTAGGAAGAATGCCAAAGAAAGTTCTTTGATCAATACCAAGCACTAAAAAGACAAATTGCACCTCTTTGCCACCTCACAATGATCTTTCAGTGCAAAGGTAAATCGCTAAAAGATTACATAGATAGGTTCCAACATGAAGTCAACTCTGTAGAAAACCTCTCAGAGGAGAGTATCTTAATAGCAATTTTAGTGGGACTCTATAAAGATGAAAAGCTATACAAAAGCCTCTACAAGTCCCTAACTCAAGATCTTTTCGAGTTCTACAAGTGAACTACCAAACAAATAAGATAGGAAGAAACTTTTGGAGTTGAAGAGCCTAAGTAAAAAGCGAACACCAGTGGTCCCACTATGAGCAAAAAGAAGGGTGATGAGAGTTACAACCCCAATCTCAGCTCTCAGCTCTCAGCTTTCAAAGAATGCAAAGCCCTAGTGATTTGGAGGTCACTTCGAAAGTTACAATCTCTTGTTAGACATAAAAGATAGGATCTTTTCCACGGAGAGGCATAATGAGGACTTTGGAAAGCCCAAACTAATGAGAGCTTCCATCAAGTCTAGAGATCCAAGCAGATTCTGCGCTTATCACAAAAAGGTCGGACACACCAACTGGAAATGTTGGGCACTGAAAGATGCCATAGAAGACCTCATCAGAAGAGGCCAATTATGGGATTATGTGGTAAGGCTGTTAGAATAACAAGCTCAACTAACCTAATGAGTCACTGGCCGAGAGCTAGAGCCTTCCATCAAGACCATATTCTAATCCTGTAATACTTTCTTAAAGATCAAATGGCAATTTTGAAACCTCTGTGTGAATTATCCAATGGAAACGTTGCTTGAAAAGAACCACTTTATGTTGAACCTATCAAATTCATAACTGATTGGCCAAAAATGCTCCCCAGCTAGAATGAGCTCATGAAAACAAAACTGAGGGTGAGACGACCTAAGAGCCTACCTCGCTACCTTACGAAAACAAAAACAAAATTGAGGGTGAGATGGCCTAAGAGCCTACCTTGCGAAAACAAAAACAAAACTGATGGTGATATGGTTCAAGAGCCTATCTCATGAAAAAAAAAACAAATGAGGGTGAGATGGCCTAAGAGCCTACCTCACAAAAATAAAATCGAGGGTGAGATGGCCAAAGTGCCTACCTTGCGATGAAAACAAAATCGAGGGCAAGATGGCACAAAGCCTACGTACTTAAACCTAATAATGAGCTACAAGCTCACCACAACATGATGATGCTAAAATGAATTTGTTATGGCTTTTACACAACTAAGTATCTATAGCTAACATGCAGTCAGAAGATCCCAGCTCACATGCAGCCTCCTTTCAGGCGCAGCTTACATGCGATCGGATTATTGCTTGCCAAAGGCAATCGAATGATGAAAAATTGAAGACGTAAAGACTTGGCTGATTGGTCAGAAAGATGCTTCATTGATCTACTAAGATTTACATATAATGATGCATGGAGCATCCTCTACAATGCTCAAAAAGCTATGCAGAAAAGATCATACATTAAAAAGGCCTCATCCAATTAGGTAAAATTACATCGAGAGATTCAAAGTACAAAGCCAAAAGGCAAAGGGCCTAATACTACTATTCCGATAAGAAAGCAAAGAGCCGGCTACCAGGAGACAAACTCCTACTAGTAGGAAGACCAACAACTCCACTCCTACAGTCTTCCCATCCCCAACCAATGGTTCCTCCTAGACCAGACCATGTGCAATTTAAAAAGGCACCAAGAGCCCAGCCAACGCTGTTGGATTCTATGGAAGGACCCAAGGGAGATAATCCAAGATCTGTACAAGACACTCTAAGAGCCCACAAGATGAATCCTATAGGGAAGTCACGTGTAACAGATTATCCATGTCTTTGAACATTCTACAATAGATTATCCATGTCTTCGAACATTCTGCAACAGACCATCCATGCCCCAAAAAGCTTCATTGGAAGCCAAGTTACCAAAAATGCAAGGGGCTCAATAGACTCCTCTATTAAACTCTTCTAAGGAAAAGGAAGAAGACCCTCAAGGTATAAAAAGACCAGCTTGGTCCACCAAAAATTCAAGAGACATCTGGCTGATCTTAATCTGATGGCCCAAAGCAAGTGGTAGTGCCATGCAAACAATTGGAAATTGTGAACAGAAAAAAGTATGGTCTAAAGTAGAGTGAAAAGATGGAAATGAAACCTGAAATGACACCTCAGTTAGGCAAAGACTTTGACTAAGAATACAGACAAAGCCTCAGAAAAATTGCAACTCCTAATCCGTAAAGTGAATAAGAGTTAAGGGCTTATGTCATGGGTAAGAATTAGCTTTGAGGAATAAGTTAGCAAAGGCCTAGCATACACCAAGTTGTTTAGCTCGCTGAAGACATCTAGTGAACACCACCTCGCACATTGCTAAAAGGTGATGTAGCAAGATCATAAGAAGCTCGGCTCGACAAAGGACCGACCACTTTGCTCGAGCTCGCTACACTAAGAAGTAACTCCAAGCTCACTGAGCAAACTATAATAGCGACCCCCGAGCTGAGAATCTCTATTTGAGAAGGTGAGCACCTTACACCGTAACAAGCTTAGTAAGGCCGAGTTTCACATAGACTTGTGTCAGCTTGCAGCCGACGAGAAAGGCCTACCGGTAGAAAGCAACCTGCAACAGTCGGATTACAGGTGTCCTTTTGTCTTTTACATTTATTCTTCATGTAACAGAACTATAATTTGTAATCATTACTTTAAACCCCTCTTTCCTCTATAAATAGGAACTCAATGTTAGAAGAGCACAAGGCTAGAGAAAAACTACACACATAAACTCTATAAACACTTCTTCAAGCTAATAAAAACTCCACCATGGACGTAGGGTCCAGTACCACCCGGATTTAGACGAACTATGTTAAAACACCATATAGTTCCATCTTTCTTCCTCTGCCTTCATCGTAGCACTTTAGAAGATAGCCTTGGGTCCAAAGAATTCATCCTTGTTGGCTGGGGCTTTGTCCAGAACCAAATTCCAACATCAACAAATACAAAAATATGCATTTTATCTTATTTTTATTTTGTTAATTGTCTTTTATTTTCATTACAAATATTAAAATTATATAAAAAATTGTAAATATAAAAATTTTGCTTTTATTTAACGTTTATCATTAAATTTTGTTTGACTTTATTATTTTCCTTTTTGGTTGATTGTTTATCATTGTTTCCACATCTTTAAAACTATATTTATCTTTTTATTATTTTCAATTTTATTTTTCTTCATTATTTTGCATTCATTGTTACAAAAAAAAGATTTATTAGAAACTTTAATCATAAAGAAATAGAGGATAAAACTTCATTAAAATTTATTTTTCATTTGTATTTTGCATTGTTGGGTTACATTTAAATACATAAAAAAAGATGAAAAAAAATTATTTTTTTTTTAAAAAGATAAAAGAAGTATATTATAATTTTTTTTGTTTTATCTATTTATCACTTAGTTTTATCTTTTAGTTATCTTTTAACAAAGGTTACAAAGGCTAAAAATAATTATTATTAGAGAAAAGGTTCATCCTTCCCTAATTATAAATAGAGAAGAAGATAATTATTAGTAAAGAGAATGTTTATCCTTTCCTTATTAGTTATCTTTTAGACATGACACTACAAAAAAAAAAGGCAGTTTAGTGACCGAAAATTTTGATCACTAAACCACGAATTTTGGTCCTAAACGGGTGTAGCGACCAAACAGCCACCCAAAAAAAGAGTGGCTAAACAACCAGTCATAATACAGTCAATGGTCGAACTTGATTCAGTGGCAGAACTTAGCGATTGAAATATGTAATGACAAGTTCAATCGTTAAGCTCCTCCAAATTTGGTTACCATTTGATTGTCTGCCATCGAATTTTTCAATGGCAATTTAGTCACTGTGTAATTGCCACCGAATATTTGGTCGTAGTTTCGATGGCTAGCTGTGACTAATGTGGAAGAATTGGCCACCATATATTTGGTGATAGTTCGATTGCTGAGTAGGGGCAAAGTTAGTGACTAAAATTTTCAATCACTAATTCTTTCACAAAATCAATAAAATTTAAAAAAAAAATTAGTTGCAAATTTGGTTTCTAACCAATAAACAGTTTTTGCAACCACTTTATTTAGTGACTATTTCGATCACTGACACCTGATTGTCATATAAAAATGCTACAAATCCAATCCAATACTATCCAATACAATTTAAAATCCATTCAATTCTAGTGTATAACAAAATCAATCAATTAAACATTAAAAGTAAATTTAATGCATAAAAAATA
>JANHAO010021046.1:0-12635 GCA_026873985.1 Saraca asoca | reverse complement strand
GACTTAAGTTTAGGATTAACAATCCCATTAATCAAGGTTTTAGGAGGTTTATATCCTTATTCCACAATTTCCCATATATCTATGTTAGTGGCTTCAATAAAATTTCTACTTTTCTACTTCCAATAACTGTATTGATGTCCATTAAAACCAGAGGGTTTATTCAAAAAAGGACATTCAAGCAAAAGTGTAAAAATAGAATCCATAATCTCTTTGAAAATGAAAGAGTGTCAAGAGCCAAAGCTTTGATACAAACTATTGGTCCCAAAAATATAATGATCTTTCCCTTTAGATTGTTAAATATGATTTCAATTAACGATAATGCTCAACAGAAGATTTTAAATCCTTTTTAGAAAATACTCTTTTGATTTAGATTGGATTCTAATTCGTTTTAAAAATAATAAAAGTCATCAAGATTAAATTGGAATAACTGATTTAGATATGATCTAGAATTGAAGAATCAATTTATCAATTAAACCAAAAATTCAGTATGAATCAGAAAAATGTAGTAAAATAGAATTATAAAATGTTGTAAATCAGTAATACATTGTATATGCAGAATAGTAGAAATATAAAATGCATAAAAAATAGTCAAGAACATTAAATTTTTGAAGTGGTTCAACTTCAACTAAAATCGTAATTAAAGTCTACATCCACTGGATAATCCTTAACCAAATAGTCACTTCTTATTAATCAACAATAGGAATTAATCGGGCTCTTGACCAGCCAGTTCATATAACAAGGTTTGACTGAGCTCTTGCTAACCTAGATACAAAAATTCTCTCATCTCCTACAGACTATGATCAACCTCATGACCTAGAAGATATTCCAAGAATTCTTTACAATCTTCAACTAAATATAATCAACCTTACAACTAAAGAAGATATAAAGGGAAGATCAACCTCTTCCTTTGTATTTTCGATTTCTATCAACCTAGAAATCTTAAAAGAAAAATAATCAGATTCCTATCAATCTAGAAATCTAAAATCAAGAAATAGGATAAGAAATACAATACCATAATTTAAGATGAATATCTCAAATATCTATTATGAATTCTCCTCAATTTTGATTCAAGACCCTTTGAATTAATGAAAGTTAATGAGGTAGTGATGAATCCAATTTAGCTCTGTTAGCTCTATGTTTTTTGCACTTGAAAAAATGTGAAAGTTATGAAACTTGTTATGTTTGAAATAAGGTTAGGCATATTTATAGTTGTTGTGACTGATTTTCAAAAAATAGCTAACTTTTAGTCTGTGAACTGATTTGTAAGTCGATTCAGAGTGGTTACTAACTAATGAATAGATTTGTTTATGAATATCATAAAAAATGTTCATAATTGAATTAATGCATGAATCGAATCATAGTGCTATATGAATAGGTCTTGAATAGATCACCTAATTGATTTAGAAGAAATTCCTAACCTTCAGTAAGAAATATTTTTCAAAACTTTTCTTCATGAATCGATTATTAAATCAATTCAAATAAAATTTAACAAGATCTTCAGTATGAATAAATCAATTCACACGGTAAAAAATAGTCTTTATAAAAATTTCATTTGTGAAAAATTATTTGAAAACTTTGTTTGAAAAATATTTTATTTTAGCTTACTTCAAGTGATTTATTTCTATCTTAATATCACTATTTTAAAAAACTTGCTTGAATTAAATTAGATTAGAATTCACTTACAAAAGATCCTAGTAAAATAAAAAAATTACTAAAAACTAATGTAGATTTTTTAAATCATATACACTTTGATCTTACAAAACAAATAACAAACACTAAAATATATGGTTATATTCAAAATTGTTTTCAACATCAAAACTAAGGAAATTATGATAGCAAAGCAACCATATTAGCTAGGTTAGCAATCTCTCAATGCTAACAAGGCTAACAATCCCTTTAATAATGCTAACACCTTCTCTACAAGTCTCATACTTTTCCTTAAGGTCACAAACTTTCTCCACATGTTATGAGTCTTTTTCATATACATGAAGCTAGTTTTCAATGTAAGTCAAGAGATACAAAGAGAATAATATTAATATAAAAACCTTTTACAAGTAATTAGTATGCTACCTTCAACCAGGCAGTAATTTTGCATACTTTACTTGTAGGACTAATGGAGATATTTATAAGAGAGTCCAAGACCGTTAAGCTCCAATATAGGTGTATCATTGGCCACAATAACCTACATCTAATTGATGAATCTTTGCCCACATTTAAGCACCAAACCTATTATTCATCAATATTAAAACAAATTTCATTTATGACATTGAAACCATTCATTTAAAATTTCACATTAACTGAATAAAATCATGTATCTTGACTTTCTCTACATTAAGTTAATAGAATAATGTATCTTGAATTTATCTACATTAAGTGAATGAAAGCTCTTTCTAAAACCAATAAAATTAATATTTGAAACTATTAAAATTTTTATAATCTCCCACTTGGTTTCAAGGCACAAAATAACTTTTAAAAGGCCATGATAATAAGTATTATCTCAAATCTTCTAGTAAAAATTTTACATAGTTATCTCGAGCATATATAAAATATATACCATCCAATTAGATATTGAAACTAAATCTTGGATTGGTCCTTATTTATATCATACTCAAAATCTAGCAACTTGGGTGATGTTGCATTTTGATTTGAGTATTAGCCACTAAGGAAATGTGCCTCCAAACATTTCATAGGCTTGAACAATTTAAGATCTAACCTTTCCTTGCTATTGAGACCTTCTCATATATACCCAAAGGTACATACTTGATAGAGAAGCAGAATCTTGAGACATAACCATTGGTGCTCAACATAGCCAATACAAAGCTAATTCCATGGAATAAACATCTATCTATTTATTTCATACTTGGAGTTTGGCAACCGGGTAAAGTTGCATTCCAACTTGAGCATTAACCACTAAGGAGATGCACTCCAAATATTTCATAGGCCTGAACAATTTGAAATCCAACCCTTCATCTCTATCAAGGCCCTTCTGTATATACATGTAAGTGTATACCTAATAGAAAAGCTGAATTTTAGGATATTCATTCATTTAAGAATGCATGTATCACAAAGGAATCGTCAAATCCAAATTTTAAAAATAATTATACCAAGAGCCATAGTGGATGGATCCATTAAGTTATTTTATCAATGATACCTTCTCCGTAATAACTTTTTGCTTTTCCAGCATGTTTTAAATCAATAATATTACCTTTAATATTTTTTACCTTAGAGTGAATGATAAGATCCTTTACAATTGCCACAACTAAAGAATTATTATATAGGATCATTGTAAACATGGTATTACATGAAGACATATTAAAAAATTCCATAAGATATACCATTTCTATGAAGCTACATTAGTAATGACATACATAGTCTTTATAGTGGATTGGTTTATACAATATTTTTAAAAAATTTCTGGGATATTGCATCTCAACCAAACATAGACACAAGCATAGTGATTGACTTTCATATATTCACATAACTTTATAATCGAAATCTAAGTAACTGATTAATTGTAACTGATCAAGTTAATCACTTAGATCACATGACATAATATGCTTCAAATGCTTGCTTTACCATTTACTAGTGACTCTTTGCAATACATGATTAAAATATGATAAGAACTCCTACTTAATAAGTAAGATCAAGCCTGGTGCACTTAAAGCACATATAAAGCTTCTTTAGCCAAAAGCATATAGAAACAAGGCTTCATTAAGCCTATATTAAGAAATAACAACACAATCATTTATAACTTCTTTGACAAGTCATAAGGAATATAATAATGATAGCAATAATCCATCTTAAACCAACAAAAGAGTATCTATATATGATTTTTTTTAAAACAACCCTATTTTGTTCCATCTCCATGATAATTTTGGTACTAAAAGTATTAGAAACTTCATCTAGATTTTTCATATCAATCATATGAAAAAGTTAACTTTTTTTTTTCTCTATACAAAAACATACATATCTATAAGCCAAAAGAATATCGTCTACTTACAGAATCAAAATAACAATTTTAGCCTCCACTATTTTCATATATACTCAATAATCCTCATTATTTTAAACAAAACCATATGCTTTAATAACTCCTTGGAATATAAGATTTTATCATTTAGAGGCTTGATTATGATATAAATTAATCACTCTTTTACTTTCTTCATAGCCTATTGATAACATTTTCTCTTAGAAGAAAATATAGCACTTTATTTATCTAACTTTTGAGAAACTACAAACTAGCTCATAATTTCCTCAAGAATAACTTCTCTCTAAGAATTTTATTATAATCAATAAATTTCATATCCATACTTTCTGTGATCATCTTATCTATTGGATCATACAATCTAACACTTTTAATTATTATAGATAACCAATAAAATAAACATCTTTTTGGTTTTACTACAAGTTTATCTTTACTAGAATTAATTATAATAGTATAAGCAACATGACCCCAAAATAATTCAACTTAGATTACTTATTAATCCAAAGTTCATAATAAGTCTTCTCAATAGTTATAAAATGAACTTAATTTAGAATGCAAATAGTAGTGAGAAGAACTTATCCAAAAAGTAGTAGAAAAATTAATAAGAGCCAAAATAGACCTTACTATTTTCTACAAGGTCCTATTGTACCTTCAAAAAACTCCATTCTATTCAAGTATATGAGGCATACTAAGTAAATGAACAATACCATTCTTATTATAAAATCATCGCACAAATCAAATTAATATTCATTTTCACTTAAAAAAATCTTTCTACTAGTGGTATTTACCACTTCTAACCTGAATTGCTTAATAATTAAAAAAAAATTATTGTCTCACTCATAATATGTAAAAAAAAAAATATGACTTTCCAAGTCTTGAAAAATTATCAATAAATATAATAAAATAAGAATGACAACTTATAATATTTACACTTGTATAACCACTAATATCTAATTGGATTATATTAAAAAAAAATCACTTTTATCAACCTTTAAGGGGAAAGGACTTTCACAAGTTGAAAATTCTTTTTTCTCACAAAATCCTTACCAAACTATCCTTAATCAATATCCTTACCAATATGACCAAAATAAATATGATATAGATAAAATTTATTGGATTGAATATTAGAAAATTCACTCACAACATGTCCATATAAATTAACTTGATATATTTCCAAGTTTGTAAATCCTTGTAATATAACTTCATGACAATTTTTTCAAAGAAAATTCAAGTTCCTCTAAATAAGCAATAAACATTTTATTGTCAGTGGGAAATAAATGCAATATTCTTATAAAAAGACTTTATTATAACTCGATTTTCACTCAAATTCTAAATCCTTCAAAAGAGTTTTATCATTATTTCTCATATAAATGAAACTTTATCTGATATCAATTTTCTTGATTTCCCTAATAAATCCATGAAAATCAAGAATGCATAAATAGTACTAACTCATCAATTACCTACCAACAAAAGGCTTAGCATAGAAAACACAACCTTTTAGAATAAAAAACTTTAGATTCCATTTTTCTATATGATAATCTTTTTTAATATAACCAAACTTGTTACCTTGAAAGCATATTTACTATGCAATAATCATTTTATTCTTTTAAAATAAAAATTTTTATAATTTTGAAATTGAGACATCCTTCCATTTCTTATTAAAACTCTTATTTGACTTCAATTATTAATTAAAAGCTCATACTTGATAATTCCCTCAATTTTTCACGACCTTTCTATCTTTTTAGTGATCAAATTTATAAATAAAATAGTCAAACACTCCAATGAGACTCAAATAATGCATAAAATCATCAATAAACGTATATAACTTTGCACAGATTTCATAGTAGTGAAGACAATAGTTCTCACCGATAATTTTATTACAAAACTTAAACTCTTTATCTCCAATTCATTCATATGTTTTCTCATATCAATCTTTCTACACATTTTGATTTAGTAAATATTTTTCACAAATTATTCACATAAGAATTAAACCTCTTTTTTTTTTAATTTCGCCTCCAATTGTTTAAAATTTCTTTTCCTATCTATGTGTATGTTTTAGTGAGACCATTATCACTTATCATAGTATTAGATTTTCTTCAATTTAGAGGTTCATGGATCAACTCTTGCGGCTCTCACTTTCTTAATTAAAAATCTAATTTTACCATTATATTTGGGAATGTCAATAACTATTTTTCAATTATTATAACTCTTCATATCTCTTTCATACTATTCATTATCATCAACCACATCATTCTCACTAGTCACTTGTTAGGGAAAGATAGGTGTATATTCCACATAAATAATATCCTTACAATCATGTAAGGTCAAGAGCATATCAAATCTTTAATTCCAATCCACATAGTTAGTACTATCCAATATACTGGATTTAAAAAAAATCAACAAACACAATCCACTACAAGGCATAAGAAAAGAGATTCCCAATTCACAATACTTCAAAACAATCACCCATTGGTGATTTGTGATAAGAAAAAATAGTTTTTTAGAAAAATTAATAATTCCCACTTACCATTGGAGATTCATGAGATTATCAAAAGATACATATCCACACATTACCCATTAAAGATTTTGCAAAACATGAAACAATAATAAAATTACTAGATAATCAAAACACATATAAATCCACATTACCTATTGGGAATTTTGGAAAATACTCATATATCCCTTGTTGGGGATTTAGCAAAATATGAAACAATAATAAAATTACCATGCAATACAAAAACAAAATATGTAATCAATAATAAAACAAAACAATTGCATTACCCATTAGGGATTTTGCAATTTAGAACAAACAATGTCATAGATAATTAACAAAGGAAAAATTAACACAATATTATATCTTTCAAGATTATATGTGAATTATATATCATGCAGAGGCTCAATCATTTATAGTTGTAAGAAATAATATAAAATAAGAAAAATAATCATAAATGAAATAATTCTAAAAAGTTACTGTCACACCCCAACCTAGAAGGGTGACCAACACAGGAAGTCCAAAGAGGGTAACCTTTTACAAGCCTTTCAATTCTTGTAACCTACTTGACTCACTTAAAAGACAACTCACACATGAAAACAAGTAAAAGGAATCTTGTATTTTGCACAAAATATGCCTATATTATAAATATATATATATAGAGAGAGAGAGAGGGAGTTTCAAAAGTATTTATATAAGATTTGACAAAATTTCCCTTGTTTTCTAACATTTGATAACAAGCACATGAACAGAGATAGGGTACAAGCCATTTCATAGCATGTTGAACAACAATAACTACGTAAATAGGCTACTAACACCAGGTAAACATAGTTTTTAGTTGTACATTAGATTCACTTAATACATGCATTATAATGAATTCCACTATCAAAATAGCCTCCAAAACATTCATGTTGTCAATTCTTATCAATTGATTCTATCCCATCAAAGGGTGGGCTCCATTTGTGTAGTAGGTTGAGTAGAAGAGGTAGTAGTAACTAAATAATCTGATAAAGTTTCTAACAGAAAACTAGTGAGTTTCAAGTAAACTTAATGAGCAAATTACTGAGTAACATCAACAATAATTTAATATATTAATTTACCATCACCTATTATAGGAGCACAAATTCTTCTTCTCTCTATTTCTTTTAAGAAACATATAGAATAATGCATTTTCATTCACACTGTATGAAATAGCCAAATTAGCCTTCTAATTCATTTTTTATAAAAGTCCCCATTCCAATGCAATAAACATATACTCAAAACAACAACAACAACAAGATAAAATCAATTTAGGTCCTTATAAGTGGGCCAACTTGGCCTTTATACAATAACAAGCTATTCAGGCTGCCTACCTATGGATAGGTTATTTGACGTCCACACAAATACCTAAGCTACTCAACTCATAAATTCATTCACACATCTTGCCACCCATGCGTAAGTTATTCAGTCTTCAAACACACACACCTAGACTAATCAACTAATAAGTTCATGCACAAATCTAAAACAATTCTAGTCACTACTCCTTCTACATATAGAGCTACTAAAAGCACTAATTCACTTGAAAACATCTAAATAATATTCACAACAACTACAACTAACCACATAATTCCCTAAAAACATTTCATAGCAAGTTACTAAATTTAGACCTAAACCTATATAAGAATTTCTTTAGATATTTGCCACCTATAAGTTTTCATTTCAATGCTAAAGCCAATACTTCAATCTTTTTATCTCTCCATACACTGCTCCCTTTTATCTTTCCACATTTACCATGGCCATACTTTTTTTTTCATAATCTAAATGCTTTAGGGAGTTGCCTAGAAAAGCTATTTAAAGGTTCAACTTCACATTTCCATACTATAATTAAATCACAATCACATCATATCAATCACGTCATTTGGACTCAGTACAATAAGACAAAACAAATCAAAAAGCCAATAGCAAACTTAAGGATTGTACAATACAATATACTACTCAAATCAACATTTAACACAAACATTATAACTTGAAAAGTCCAAATACCATTTGTTTGATAACTACAATCATCATATAGCAACAAAAAAAAAGCTATAAATAAATACAACAAGGCATAACACAACTCAATTCGAGGAATTAGTGAGTAATCTACTCACCTTGAACAAACTATTTTCTTATTATTCGCTTCTTCTATTTTTTTTCCAACTAAACTTGCTGTCAAGGAAATATACAGCTACTGCCCCCTTGAACTTGACCTATTAATTTTATCAAGTTGATCCATTAAACTAACCCCTAAGCCATCCTTTAAGCTAGTAATGCAACACCTTTTTAAATTATAAGAAATAGATCAACAATCAAAAGCATATACCTATTATTTATATATATATATATATATGTATATTTAAATTGGTTAGGAAAGGTCACAATTTTCCTTGGCTCTTAACAAACTTTTCAACATTTAACTGACCCTAAGATATTTCACTATAATTGATCACATATAGGGCTTATGATTTTCCTCTAATTCCAACAAAAACCTTAAAATCCTTTGATAAAACCAAAATTTTCAGTTGAAATTACACCAACTCACCCAAAAAAGATTCAAGCTCAGCTCAATTGGAGATAGAAGAAAGTTAGAACCTAAACCCCCTACTATGCCTAAATAGAGCTTTTTTCTGCTATTTTGATTTGCTTGCTTGGCTTCTCCTTGATGCACTTCAATTAGAATGGCATTGGAAGAAATAGGCAAACAATGGAGGATAGTGTGATGGTGTTAGCTAGTCTAACAAGCTCTCTCAAATTGCTAGCCCGATGCCTTGTCGAGGGAAGGACAAGAAAAAATGCGTGAAACAATGACAATTGGATTAGGTTGTTTTTGGGATGCTAACAGTAAGGGGAGTAAACTAATCGTAACTCTCAATCAAGTTTTATTTATATATATATATATATATATATCTTTAAATTATTTAATAAAAACTCTTTAATAATTAGAACTAGATTACTTATTATATACCTACATCCATTCAAACTTGATAAGTGAACGTTCATAAATAAAGGTGTAATAAACTAGGTTAAAGATTTGAATAATGCCAAATTTTGCTTATTTAGTTTATAAAGCTGACATTTTTAATAATAATAATAATAATAATAATAATAATAATAATAATATCAATAATAATAATAATAATATACTTATAAATTATTTGCTAAATAATAAAAATAAATTAATTCATAGAAAACAAAGAAATCTTGGAAATTTTTTTATTGCCATATGTAAACAATATTTTATATACTTATAAGCATTGTATTCTACATACTTATAGGCACTACAAGTTCTCCCCTTCAAAAGAATTCATCCCCAAATTTATGAAAAAAAAATATGATGTAAAGGGACACATGGTAAAGGGATATATAACCCTTATAATGGCATCAAGTTTCCATGTTATTTCCTTGCTTCCATGGTTTTCCCACAAGACCTTTATTAATGGATAACCTTTAGAACAAAACTTCCTGATTTGATGATTGACAATAGGTATAGGTCATTTCTCATATCGTAAATGACTAACTATATCCACAAGAATGATCGAGAGAACATGAGTGAGATTTGGAACATATTTCTTCAACATGAATGTGTGAATAATGGGATGAACTCCCTTTAACCCAGGGGATAAGTCTAATCTATAAGCCACAACACCAACTTTTTTTGTAATCTAGAAAGGGCTAATAAACTGAAGACTCAATTTTCCTCTCTTACTAAATTGCATTACTCCTTTCGTAGGAGATACTTTCAAAAACACTTAATCCCCTACTTAGAATTCCAAGTCTCTTCTTCTTCAATCTACATAAAAGTTTTAGGGACTTAAAATAGTCACTAGTCTCTTTCTAATAGTTTTGACCTTCTCAACAACATCATATACCAGATTAGACCTGAAAATTTTGCTTCACCCACTTCAACCCAACCAATGGGAGATTTACATTTTCTCCAATACAAGGCTTCAAAGGGGGCCATTTGAATTGAGGAATGATAACCGTTATTATAAGTAAATTCAATTAGTGGCAAGTATGACTCCCAACTCCCCAAACTCTAAGGTACATGCGTAAAGCATATTTTCTAGAAGTTGAATTGTCCTCTTTAACTGACCATCCATTTAAGGATGAAAAGCCATGCTAAAATGAAGTTGTGACCCCAAGGCTTCTTGAAGAAATCTCTAAAACTATGTTGTAAATTAAGTACTACAATCGGATATAATGGATAAAGGAACCCATTAAAGTGACACAATACGATTTAAGTACAATTGAGTGAATTAAGAGGTAGAAAAGGTAGTTCTGCTTTATAGAAAGTGCACACTTTTGGTCAACTGATCAATAACCAAATAAAATCATACCCTTTTGAGATCTTTAGTAAGCCAGTGAGGAATCCATAGTGATTTTTTCGCATTTGCACTTAGGAATTTCCAAATTCTAATGTAACCCTGTGATGATATGTTTTTACTTACTGACATATAAGGCAGCAGGAAACAAATTCTGCTATATCCTTTTTCCTACTCTCCTGCTAATAACTTATCTTCAAATCTTAGTACATTTTGTTGCTCCCTGGATGCATAATGAGATGAAGAATGTGCCAAATGCATAAGTTGGTACCTCAGTCCATTTATTTCAAGCACTTATACATGGCCTTTATAAGATAAGATTCCTTGTTCATTTATTACTAAACCAGAGTTCTATTCTTTCTTAATTCTCACTGTCAGCTTAGCTAAATTTAGATCTTATGCTTGTGCCACCAATATTTGATCAATTAAAAGGAATTAAACTTGTACATGTGCTACAAATGTCTTAGGTTCTACTATTTGTAACTAGACACCATTAACTTTCACCTGTTGCAACTCTTACACAACCAGCCTCCTTTTCACATTTATATGAGCAAGGCTTCCTGCAGACTTCCTATTTAATACCTCAGCTACTACATTCACCTTGTCAAGGTGGTAAAGTACATAACAATTGTAATCTTTTACTATTCCATCCATTGATACTACCTTAAATTCAAATCCCTTTGCTCAAAGATATATTTATGGTCAGTATAGATTTCACAAATTTCACCATATAAGTAATGCCACCAAATTTTTAAGATAAAAACCACTGTGGCCATCTGTAGGTCATGTGAGGGATAATTCATTTCATGTTTCTTGAGTTGTTGAGAAGCATAGGCTATGACTCTTCCTTGTTACATAAGTACATAACTCGGGCCAACTCTAGATATATGTATCCACCACCACTAAAAGGCATAGATAATACTAGAGTAGAGTTGAGGCATTTCTTAAGATGTTGGAAGCTTTCTTCGCATTGACCAGACCATACAATTTAACATTTTTCTAGGTCAATCTGGTCAGGGGTGTTAAGATTCAAGAAAAATCCTTCACAAAATGGCTATAGTACCTAGCTAACCCTAAGAAACTATGAATCTTGATCACTAAAGTAGGTCTGGGCCAACTTTGCACCACTTCAACCTTTTCAAGATCCACATTAATATCTTCTTTTGAACTTGCATGCCCCAAATATGTCACACTAGATAGCTAGAACTCACATTTGGAGAATTTTGCATATAGTTGATGTTCTCAAAGAGTTTGTAATACAATTCAAAGATGTTGCTCGTATTCTTGCTCATTTTTTGAATATACTAGGATTTCATCAATGAGCAGTATCAATCATCAATAAATAGTATCACAAATTGATCTAAAAGGAGTTAGAAGATCATGTTCATCAAATCCATAAAAATCGTAGGAGCATTGGTTAGTCCACAAGATATTACAAGAATTCATAATAACCATACCATGTATAGTAAGCTATCTTTGGAATGTCCTCTTAATGAATTCCTAACTAGTGGTAGCTAATCGCAAATTAATTTTGGAAAAACATTAAGCACCTTATAACTAATCAAAGAAATCATTTATTCTTGGTAAAGGGTATTTGTTCTTCACTACAATCTTATTTAATTGTCTATAATCAATACATAGTCTTAAGGATCCATCTTTCTTTTTCACTAATAGCACTAGAGCTATCCATGGTGAATAAAACCTTATCAGCCAAGTCTTGCAACTGTTTCTTTAACTCCTTTAATTCTGCCGGTACCATGCAATAGAGGGCATAGAGATGGGTTTGGTACCAGGTACTATTTCAATGCAGAATTCTATC
>JANHAO010021045.1:0-12636 GCA_026873985.1 Saraca asoca | reverse complement strand
AACAATAAATTACAAATAAATTGAACCACATAACATACAGTTTTATAATCATAAATTAAAAAATAAAAAACCACAGTCATTCAATGGAAATCATAAACAAACACAAAAAAAGGTCAAAAACATAAACAAACACAGATTAAACGCAGAAAAAGATTAAAAACACAACGAAACCACAAGAACGATGAACACAAAAACGACAAAGAACACAACGCAGAAACCACAAAAATCAACAGATTAAACACTTTTACCTTTTGTTATGGCGCAAAATAAGCTTCAAATGAGGAAGAAAAACAAGAAACGCCACCGGAGCTGCGAACAGACGACGAGTAGACGTTGCAAACGGCGCACAATCTGCAGAAAATGAAATTGGAGATGAATTTAAGGGTTTCGAAAATTTCAACAGAAAATCCAACAGAATATTTCCGTTGGAATTTAATAAATAATCAAAACGCGCCGTATAAATTAATTGATATTCCAACAGAATATTTCAACGGATACAAATTCGTGGGAATATTCACATGATTTTTACAACAGAAAATTATGTCCGTTGGAATTTAATAAATAATCAAAACGCGATGTATAAATTAATTGATATTCCCACGGAATACTACAACGGATATAAATCCGTGGGAATATTCTAACGGATTTTTCCACGGACATGGTTGTCCATTGGAATATTCTCATGAAATTTTTAGTCCGTTGTAATTTCTGTAGGAATATTCCAACGGATAGTAGTCCGTTGAAAAATCTGTTGGAATATTCCCACGGATAAATTTCCGTTGGAATATTCCATTGGAAAATCAGGGTTTTCTTGTAGTGATTTTGGCCTAACTAAGATTTTTTTAATTATGTTTGAACTCTATATCATAAAAAACTTTATTTTATAAGAAAATCTAAGTCTCAAAGGAAAAGTTATGCCCATTGAAATCCTTAGACTTTTATTGATACTTCTAAGTCTCCAAAACTTCAATATTTTCACTTTTCAATACTTGGATCATCTCTTATTTCTTGACTTTCGTCTTTTTTCTTTCTTGAATTGAGCATGACAAGATTTTCTATTTATTGTTCCAATGCTAACTCTTCTTCCTTTTGAACTTTCCTATGTAATGTAATAAACTTTGAAAGTAATATGGTGAGTCTAATATAATTTATCATTATGAAAGATTCAATTATAAAATATAACAAGTTAACACATAAACATGTATTATCCATATGATTTACATAATCAATCATTGATATTTACACACACACACACACACACACATATATATATATATACACCATTTGTCATTATTAAAATTAATTATACAGAACCTTGAAATTAACATTTATGGACCCCATCGGCCCAAGGGATAAAAATAAATTTAGAACCACATCCATTTTGGATGTAATATTTCCACTTCTCCTGATAAAGTCTATGAACTCTATATAGTGGATCCTAGTTTTTTTGTGAGAGAATGTGGAAGAGAGAGTAAAAATTGAAACGTAAAGGAAGAAATGCCACGTGATAGGTATTCTACGTATAATTGTTGGGTAAAATGAATTGTGCTGGACAAAGCCCTGGCAAAATTTTTAATCAAAATTATAAAATTTGATGCTAACACATTATTATTTTTGTAAGATAGGTCGAGCCATGTTGAGGGGTGTTGATGAAACAAACAGGTTTTTAAATCATTATCATAATTAAATATTGAGATATATATATATACAAATAAACCAAAAGCCAAGTGTTGACGGGCTTGTTTGCAGACAAAACTAAACTATCTTAACAGGTAACAATGCTACCGCATTGTGATTTATTATGAGACAGATTATTGAAGGAGAAAATGACCTTTTGGCTTTTGCCGGCCGTGTCAAGAAAGATGCAAAATGGAGAATAAAGAAAGAACATTGGCCCTGAGATGGTGAGACCTTATGTTTGCCGTTCATTTTGAAAGTAAGTAACACCTGATTAAGAAACAGATATAAGTCAGCATCATATTAATCGAAGAGGTAGAGCCAACCAAAACTTGGTCTCTCTTGCATAAATTCTTTGTTTTCAATCTGATGAAGGGACCCCAGAAAGCAGCCAAATCATGCAATGCAATGGAAATGCACGTGGGGTGCAACAAACACCTCCCTCCGACAAAGAGACCTCAGTTAAGGAAAAGAGATAAGAGTATGGCTTGTGAGAGACACCTACTAACCTAAGATGAGAAACAAACACTGAGATAGTAAAAGGAGAAAGGAAAAGAGAAGCAGGCCAAAGAAGAAGATGCTGTATGGCATGTCAGACTTGTGATCTCTTTATGTCTTTCTTTCTTTTCTTTTGATATTGTTAGAAAAAGAAGAGTGTTCCTTTCTTTGATCACAATCTGCTTCTTTCTCGAAAACAAAACCACATTCTCATTGGGATCCTCACTACCGATCCCTTTCACAATATTCGATATCCACACCACCCTTTCCATTCTTACAGCTCAACCAAAAGACATTCGAGCATAGCATGTGTCCTTCAATCTTGACCATATAGAACTGGCCAACCATGTGCTTTTGCACAAGGAGTACTGGTTCAGCTGACAAGTGTTTTCATTGTTAGAACATTTTACATTATTTATTTACTTCAAAGTTTCCTGGAAAATTATGAAAGAAATTTTGCAGGATTCCATGGCAGCAAAGTCTGCATGTTGTAATATTGTACTAATAAACTAGTTGGATTGTCTAGTGTGTAAGGCTCCTAGTACCATCCTAGATTGAGCTAAGGTAGCTGTGTCGGCATGCCCTGCCACGTGGCATCCTCCTGTGGGTTAACTTGTGGCCTCCCGATTCGGTGATACTATTACTTCATCCGGACATCTACTTTTTCATCTCTCCTCATAATGATCAAATTAATGTGTATTTAAATGGAATTTAAACATACTAAAAAATAAACAACAATTTACAAAGGAAAATAAATTAAGATATAGTTATTAATGGCTCACAATATTAGTATCTCAGGTTATTTAAATCTTTATATGGATTATAAAACCACAAATTAAATTGGGAGCAATATGAGAGACCAAATAGAAGAGCTTTCATTGTCAACCTTAATTGTTAATCTCCAAGGTAGGGTGCACAAAGGGTCATGGATGTTGTTGCTTGCATGTATCGTTGAGGACAGTAAATATTGGAGACATGTGACATTGACGAGTATTGTGGCAGCACTGTGTCTCCTGGGATCTTAATGCAAGTCCCAGGCAACCTTCCCATCTATGCTTCAATGTTCAAATCAGGGATGCTGTTTGCTTTTGATATCAACCTCGACAATGACCTTAATTTAATGTAGGAGTTTTGAGAAGCATCTTAGAGATCAGAGAGCCGTTTTCAATTTTTAGCGCTTCATCACTATGTCAATTAAACAAATTTACAGGCTCCAATTTCCGATGGTTAAAGCCTATCTGTTTCTGATTCAATAATGTTTCACTTTTTAACTGTCATTGCCCAGATGCTTGAGCTTCTAAATTCGCAATTATACCATTAGCAAAAGTAAAATGGTGGGTCCCATTATAACATAAAAATTCATTATCTGACTAAACATGTGGTGTCTCTTTTGGTGCTTTGATTATAATCTCCCAGCAGTTAGATACTTGCTATGTTTGGCTATTTATGTCCATTGCACCAATCCCTCTATTATTCTGTATATCTTTTTATAGCTTGCACACTTGAGACATTCAACGAATAATTCCTCCTTTATCAATCATTGTAATGTACAATTTATGTCAATCAACTTTAATTTATATTCCCACAATTTAGATATACATCCAAGAAAGGACATAATTTAATGCTAACACCCAGAGGAATTATCATTCTTGTATTTCAAATTCTGTCCTATTCCAATTTCACCGAACAATAATCAATTGTGATCTTTCCTTGCCAGCTCAATTTGAATTTTTAACCTAATATTATACTACCTTCTTTATTTCCCCCATAACATATTCAAATGCATAGCATGTTGTTGGCAGCCTTGGATTTCATAGTTGATTAAAGTCAACATTCCCGGCACATTGAATCGCTCTGAAATTGCAGTGCAGACAACCTTTGCAGTTTATTAGCTTCCAGTCACTACATTTTTCTTATCATTCAAGATCAATGTGGTTAAAGACACAGTCTCTAAGAATATTTCTTTAAAATAATAAATAAGGATTTCATTTTAAAAGACTGTCTAATCTTTTTTTTCTCGTATGAATGGATATAATTTAGACGTATCTCCATTTATATATCTTCTAACTTTTTTTGGTTCAAGATTATTAAATTTGTTGATTTTCTAATTTTTTATGTTGATTTATGAAAAAAAAAAAAAAAATCCTATGAACTATATTGTGTAAAAGTTGTACATTTTTTATGTAAATAAATACAAATATTTCTTAAAAAAAAAAAGCCCGAATAAATCCTGATTAGTTACAATACATAAATTAGTAAAATTAGTAACGTCCGTGAGTTGCTACATTATCCGATACTGATGAATAGCGGATATAGACTATAGTCAAATTAAGAATATCATATGTACATTCAACGGTTATAGATTCGAATTTGGAAGGAAGAAGCACTAGGTCGTGCCAATTCGGGGATAAAACGGCCACGTCAGCAGATGACAAAGAGGAAGGACATGCACGCGCGTAACGACCTTTATAAAGCCCCTCCATCCCATCTCGTGAAAGCGTGCCACGCAGCTCTGATTACTCTCTCTATGGCTTTCTTGCTCCGCTTCTCTTAATCATCTCTGCTTCAACGACAAAAACAACCAGAAAGCAGTTCATTCATCTAGATTGTCCTCTTCAATCATACCTCTGCCTATATACCACTTGCTTTTTCATGATTGTAGCTTTTGATTCTTCCTCAACCCAGAAAAGCTAATCATTTTTTTCCTGTTTCTTCTCGTTTTCTTTTCATCCGTGCTAATCTGAATTTATTACATACCAGACATGTACAGGTTGGGGATGAAGGCATTCAGAGAAGAACATACTATCCAAAACCCTTCTTTCTCTTCCACCCTTCTCGATAAAATATACCGTTCCATCGACGAAGCCGAAAGAAAGAGTGGAACTGAAATGAATTTTTACACAGAAACAATGGCAAAGAAACAGACCAATGAAACTTATGGCAAATGTAATGTTTTTGGTACTCAGGGGAGACAGAAACCGACAGAAGTGGACAGAAAATCACGACACCACGATCATGATCATGACCAAGATGCTCTGTTCTTCAGTTCTACTTCTACTTCCTCGGATTCTAGTTATGGAGGTTTCTCATCCTCTGATACAGACTCCATGTACGGAGTGAGGTCACAAACTTCGTGTCTCGCACCGCCAAGGCCTAAGCCGGTGAGGACAACCATGTCGGTCAAATCCGACAATTCAGAGAAAACAGAGAGAAGACAGAGTGCTCTGTTTTATGAACATAGAGAAGTGCATTATTTTGATGATTATCATCACCATGCTTCCAGCACTCGACGTTTTGAAAATCCAGAAGAAAATTTAATCAAGTCGAAATCGAGGGCTTTGAAGATTTATAATAATCTCAAGAAGGTGAAGCAGCCCATCTCTCCAGGTGGTAAGTTAACAAATTTCCTCAACTCTCTGTTTACAACAGGGAATACAAAGAAAACCAGAACTAAATCCTCCATTAGTGGCTACGAAGAAGTAAACGCCGAAAGAAAATCCAAATCAGCACAGGTTTCAACATGTTCTTCGGCTTCTTCATTCTCAAGGTCTTGTTTGAGCAAAAACTCACCTTCTTCGAGAGAAAAATTGCGCGGTAGAGATAAGAGAAGAGTCCATTTCTGCACAGAAAGCGTGATCGGTGGTGAAGATAGTCCAATGGCGGTGTCGAAGTCAACAGCGTGGAAACTTGGACGATTGCCGACTGAGAAAAAGGAGGAAGAGCTTCAGTTTCCGGTGATGGAGAAGAGTAGGCGAGCAGAAGAAGCTGCCAGAGAGATCTTGAAAGAGTATCACCAAAATCAGAAGAAGAGTAATTTAATTTTAAGAGATTTTCCCATGAAGGGAAATGAAGATGAAGATGACGAAGATGCAGAAAGCTGTGCAAGTTCGGATCTTTTTGAGCTTGATCATTTGGCGATGATGGTAAATGGTAGGTACTGTGAAGAGCTTCCAGTGTATAAGACTACTCATGTTGGTAATAATCGGGCCATCGCTAATGGCCTCATGATGTAATTTTGTTTGTCCAGTGAATGAAACCCATATCATAATCACACAGAACTGTACTATTTTATAATTTCTTCAAGCGTGAATTATAATTATTGCTTTGGTTCAGATCCAAAATGCCCTCATTAGCTCGAAATAAATTTAGGGTACTCTGTATCTATACGTTGTACTCTTTCTGCCATTTGTAATGACCTTTTTTTTTTTCTTTTTTTTTTTTGTATATTGGTGTTTATGCAAGCAGTTTGAACAAAATCTGTTTAAGTAGAGCTCATAAACTGTCATGAGTTCAATGCACATTGAGAGAACAGTAACTGGGTTTTTTTTAAATATAAAAATGAGTAGGGGGAGTACTTGAATATCTGAAAAGGGGATGCGATAATTCTTGATCATGATCTAACATTTAGTTATATAGATAGATACTGACAGAAGAGTTTGATGGAGAAGTAAGAAGATGTAAAGGAAAAAGAAAACTGAGGGATCCGAGATGGTGATGAGAAGCAAAATGAGAGTGTGTGATGGTAAAGGGAAAGGCTGATCTTCTCCCCATGGGAATAAAGAAAGTGATCAAAGCTAAAGTGTTTTGCTTTCCCTCTTTCTTCCTCTATGGAACTTGTATTCTCTACTTTTTAGTTTCATTACAACCCTTCAAGAAATAATAAATCCTCTTTTGCCTCCAATACAAAACTTACCTTACCAACATACACAAGTATAACTAATAACGGAGGATCTTTGTTGCACAGAAAAACCAATGCGATGAATTGTACGAGATTGTGTAAAGTGGTTTAGATTGGTGTGGTTGTAAGAAGTAAGTAGGAGACAAGAGAAGCAATTGATGAGGGGCAAGACTGCTGTTAGTTTGTCGAGTGTTCTGGGCACCACTGCCACTGCTGGGCTGCTAGAGGGTACATGGTACACTGCAAAACTCTGCCAAAAATGATGGTGTTCAAGTTGAATGCTAGGTGAGGGGACTACTCTGGTAGTCTTGAAGGACCATAGCCAGCTCATCTTATGCCAGAATCCTGCCTCCTCACCAACACAGTTCAAAAGTTACCTTAACTAATTTTAGGGTAGGAGATTGTTGCTGCAGGATGAGCAACATGGGGTTGTCTTGTCAACTTGATTCAATTTAGCATAACTCCATTGATTTGTTTATGAAATTCACATGTTAGAACTTTCGTAACATGGCAAATTCAAATAGTAAAAATAATAAAATTATTTCACCCCTTATCAGGAGAACTTAAAAAGATTAAATTTTTATAAATTCATGAACTTTGATGTCATTAAATATGTTTAGACCAATTCAAGAAGAAGCGTGTTTTCAATTTATCTACAAACCCCATACCCTTTAAAATACAGAAAACAGTGACAGCATAGCTCTAGTAGACCTAATAATTGGCTACCGAGAGAGCAAATATAATTTTTGAGGAGCATGCACAAGGTTTGTGTGATGGCAAATAGACAAGACCCACTTTAAAAGGAATCTGCCGTTAGTCAAAGTACTAACATGACGGTATCATTATAATCTAATATCTGTTATTTGTTAAGCAGATGGTGGATTTGTAACTTAAGTAATTTTAAATGCACTACTTTATGAGCTTAAGTTGAAAATTCAGTCCAAAAAGTTGTTAAAAGTACAATTAACTTTAAAGGTTTAGGTAGGAAATGGGGATAGTTGCTGCCACTTGCGTTGGTTAGAGATTCCGTACCCTGACTGAGGCGGATAATTAACAAAAGCAATCATGATAGCAGTAATATTGTGGTGTCTCATCCATAACACTATAATATTCAAAATAAACATCTGAAGATTAAAGTTATATAAACTAAACCTACAATTGATGCAATTTAATTAAAATCTTAAAACTATACTACAGCTACAATGTAGTTGTAGAGAATTTACAAAGGAAAAGTGTAAATTTCTCTCTTTAATTTTTAAATAATTATATTTAATATTTAAAATTATTAAATTTTACCATCAATCTTTAAAACTATTTATAAATGATAAATTATATTTAATATTTATTTTATAAGCGATTTGAGAAGATAAATATGATTAGATTGATACAAAATTTTGTAAAAAAAAATTAAATATAATATGAAGGCTTTGTAACTTAAACTTGAGAATGATCCAATTTATATATTATTTTTTTAATTTTTCTTGCTTTATAAATATTTTAGTTATTTAACATGATTTACTTGTTCAATATGAATAGAAAAATATATAGTTGAGATATTTATATTTTTATCTTTGTATTGATATGATATAATGTTTAAATTCCTCTTGAATTATGGAAGAAGATTTTATAGAGATATAATTTATCACTTATAAATAATTTTAGTGAATGATTATAAAAATTAATAATTATAAATATTAAATATAATTATCTAAATTAAAAGGATAATTTATATTTTTTTTTATTTATAAATGTCAGATATTGCACGGAGCGTTGCTTCAAACTAACGCCCATGGTCCAATTGTCTTGACATCGTTTTATTTTGAGTTTTAATTTATATTGTTGGTATGGAGATGGACTCAAATTGTTCAAATAATAGTTTGGTTCTTCTCACTCGCAAATAAACTATAAGCCTTCGGCCAATGATTTGTATGTATATAATCTAAAAACAGATAAGAAATGAGGAAGAGACAAGGTACCAAACTCCGGTGAGGTATATGTAGGTAGTGGTGAGTATTGAAAACCTCAACTATTAACAAAAGCATCACCATCAATACAAAGTTGGATGTTGGATACAAGAATTTGGGGAATCCAGGCCCAGTTTTTGTGATGTATCCACTTTTGCTTTGTTAGGAATTGATTAAAAGTAGGAAAAACAGAGCGATTGGCGATCCCGAGGTGAGAGCTTCCAACATGGATTGTGAAACCAAAGTAGAAAGTGATGAACAGAGGTTGAATACATCACTATGAAGGAAGAATCTCTTTCTGTCTCTTTAAAACCAAAAGCTAAAAATGTGACCCTGCTGCTGAGTTTCACGTTTCAGACTCCCAACAATTGGAATCAGTTTGGACTTTCAACATGTGCAACTGGCCATCATGTGCTCTCTGCTTTTTTAGGACGAATGCATGAAAATATCACTCACACCTTTTAATAGAAGGTAACATTCACGATAAATTTTATTTTTATATCTGAAGATAGATATAGGAGTATTACTCACACCTTGTAGAATTCATAATGAACTTTAATTTCTGTATAAGAGAATATAAAAATAGAACTCAGGAGTAATAGAAATGTTTTAAGGCCAAACATGTATCTTGCATTGCTTTGCAATAGTGTGTAGGTGAGATATATCTAATGTACTAAATATTAATGGGTTATGCTTTGTACACTTCTAAAAAAAAAAAAAAAAAAAAAGCATGGATATGTATTTTTATAACTTTTTTTTTAATTAAAATTGTTATTTTTTGGTAAAATCTTATAATTATTTTACTAAAAGTTGTAAATTTTTAATAGAAACTCAAATTTTCAAAAAAAAAAAATGTTACAATTTTAAATAAGAATGTCAATTAACCCCGGTAGGACGGCGATCCAGTGGGGAATTCCCGTTCAAGGAACGGGGTCGGGGATTACACTCCCCGCCTCGAATTTTTTTTTATTTTTTGTTTATTTTTTTTTAAAAAAAATTATATTTTTTTCTTCATAATCTATCTTATTTTTATTTTTTAAATTTTTCATTAAATTTTTATTGTATTTTAATTATTTTTTATATTTTTTTATTAATTTTATATTATTTAATAAAAATAAATATTTAAAATTTTTAAAAAAATTTCCTACAGGTCCCTGCGAGAATTTATTTCCCCGCAGGGATCGAGGACGGGGATGAAGAAAAAATTCCTCGGCGGGGGCGGGGACAGCGGGGATCGGGGACGGGGATCCCATTCCCCGCCCCCGCCCCGCCTCATTGCTATTCTTAATTTTAAATGATGGATCTTTAACATTTTATATATTTATTTTACGCAACATTTATACACAATTATAACTTATTACATAAAAAATGACAAATTTTATGACCTTTTAAATTAAACTTTTATAAAAATTCATAAAATTTTTCAATGACATATCATAACAAAATCTAATATTAATATATCAAGTTTCTAAGGGTGAGGAAATAAGGCCTAGCTTTGACCTGGATCCAATTCTAAAAAAATTAGGAATTGGACTGAGTAATGAAAATTAAGGGTTAGGTTTAAATAAAAAATTTAATCCTAATTTTTAAATAAATCAGACTTGAATTCACATTAAAAAATTTGATCCCATTTTTTGAAAGGGGCAGGCTCGAACTTATATAAAAAAAATTTGACCCCATTTTTTAATTGGGTCAGCACGATTTATATATGTCTCAATATATATATATTTCATTCAGATTTTTTAGATCAGTAGACTTGTTGACAATGTGGTAAGCAAACCATGAGACCGCAAACCCGCTGCCCAAATATTTAATCACAAATATTGGGCCTAGAGACTGTTGTTATGACAATATAGGCCCATAATCTATCATAATCCAAAGCATCTTCAAAAGGTCATAAATCAGATCAAACCAAACCAAATCGCATCTGGACAACTGGAAAACCCAAGTCAAGTGTCTCTGCAACAAGTGGACCAGTCCCGGATGATAACCTTATCTCCCTATCTCAGATATAGAATCTGCCACATAGGATAACCTGCATATGCCACATCAGCTGAAAATCTCCCGTTTCCACCTCACTTTTTCCCATTCATTCATTTCTCCATCCAGTGTAGTATCTAAACATTGCAGAATTTTTCAGTCTCAAAAGATAGGCAAGCAAATAAAAAATCACAGACATTAACCATGGCTTCTGTATCAATGGCTTTGCCACTAACTTCTGCCATCCAGAACAGGCTAAAGCAGCCAACGTCTGAAGCCTTCCTAAGGGGATTACCTATAAGGAAGGCAAACAAGAGTCAGCCTTCAAAACCAAAGTCAAAGTCAAAACTTGAAATTCAGGCAACATTGAAGGAGAAGGCGGTGACAGGCCTCACGGCAGCTGCATTGACAGCGTCCATGGTGATACCGGATGTGGCGGAGGCTGCCGGTTCAGATGTTTCACCATCTCTCCAGAACTTCTTGGTCAGCATTGTGGCAGGTGGAGTTGTGCTAGCAGCAATCTTTGGAGCTGTTATCGGAGTTTCCAACTTTGATCCAGTCAAGAGAACCTGAAGAATTTGCTTTCAATTTCCTGTGTCCTCTACGATGTTTGTCCATGAAATTTCTTCTGATGTTACTACAATAACCCCTTTTTTTTTCTCCTGTCAGTCACTCTGCTAGATGTTCTCTCCAGATATAATCTGTCTTACCATACACTTCCTTTGCTAATAGGCTCTAATAGCAGTAAAAATCTCGAGAATAAGCAAGCATTAAATTTCCCCTTAAGATTTATTTTTATATATAACAACCTATCAATACGAAAATTAAATCTTCACAATTATTTATATTAGAATATCAACTGTTATAATTTGAAGATACTGTAAACTGATATATCTACCAACCAACCTATTACATTTAAATGAAATTACGCATTCATCTATGATTAGTTTCATATAATAAATGATAATTATAATATTACATATGAAAATTCGATGAGATAGTGATTTTGAACAAGGAAGCATCAGTTAGAAAACAGAGAAAAGAAATTAATCTGAATGAAACGGGTGCGATATTACCTTTTTTATGAGCATATGTTTCTGGTTTGAAATGCTTTTGTCTTCCAAATTTTACTTATAACACTCTTATTTTTACGATGTTATGGAAGAATATCAGATGTGGGAGGAAATTCCAGACTCAAGAACATAACCTCTGACAAACTCCACCATCTCTTTAATTCGAGCAATTACACAATGAAATACCTAAAGGTCCAAAAGGCTAACAAGTCAATCGATCAGAGGAGTATTATGCTTAGATGTTAAAACAATGCTTATGCTGAAAACTTACAACAGGTATTCTGGAAGATCTTGAGACAACCATACCATAATATGTGAAAACAATGAACATGAAAGCAATATTAAAACAAGCAAATTTGTGACAACTCAAATAATGCTTATTTCGAACAATGTTGGGTGTGGGAGCACTTTCGAAACTCCAAGCAATTAAGGAAAATGCAGGGAGCCAAGACATACTCCATCAAATCATTGCTGTAAGCATTGTCCTTCAAAGCCCATGGCTCACAAAACAACACCAGGGAAACATAGACAGACAATGCTGCTGCTACTCAAAAGTACTTGTTTACTGTCATTGTCCCCCGAGTGTCTTCCAAAACTCTAAGTTTTACAATGTTATGGAAGAATATCAGAGATTCAGATGTGGGAGTAAATTCCAGACTCAAGAACACAGCCTCTGACAAACTCCACCGTCTCTTTAATTTGAGCAATTACACAATGAAATACCAAAAGGTCCAAAAGTGTAACAAGTCAATCCATCAGAGGAGTA
>JANHAO010021044.1:0-12636 GCA_026873985.1 Saraca asoca | reverse complement strand
GGTTATTGTTGTTTAGTCTGGGCCACTGTATATATATGTAATTATCTGTTAAATTGTTTATCAGGTTCTGACAAAATAAGGCCTTAAGCCTCAGTTTCCCATTTATAGAGGAAACTCTATCAAATTTTCGACAGGAATAAAAGAAAACTAAGAGTCAAAATGTATAGTTAGGCTTGTAGGAAGTCTCCTACGGGCGATCTTCTATGCCAGTCACGGACCTGGGAGTTGGGTCGTGACAAGACTCTTATCTCATCGTAATATATTTCATATCTAGGACACATTTTGACTATCTCGCTTTCAACATCAATTCTTTTGGAGAATTCTAAATTTGACTCACCTTTCTCTAGGTAAGCTTTAAGTATGAAATGTGTGTCTAATGAATCATCATATTTATGAATGGTTATCATATTCACCTTAACCAAGTTTACTTTGCTTAACTCCGAAAGTTTGGCATAATTCACACTTGTTAAGAAAGGATCTTTGTCGATTATCATTTCTTTTCCTTTATCATAAAATTAAAGGTGTCCTTACTTGATAGTCTTCTCAATCATGTCTTTAAAATGCATAAATTGTTAGCAGTATGACTAAACGTGTTATGATACTTGCAATGTTGTCGATCTTTGACTTCATCCTTAGTTAAATTCCTATAGTTATTAGATCATTCTATTTACGTATCTTTCAACAAGACGTAAAAAATTTGATCTACTTTATTTACGTCGAAAGAATAATTTTTCTATTTATGTTATCCATTTTTTCTTTAATTTTAACATTCTTTAATAAAGGACAGATATATAGAAGACTAGGTTTTACTTTGGCTAGATGTATTTCATTCTTATCCTCTAGTTCTTCTTTTTCTACATAAGCCACTTTTTCTTTTCTAAATGGAATTTTTTTTATTTTCTTTCCCTTTTTTTTATGCAATTGTTCAATTTGTCTAACTTTTACCAGTTGAGACAAATCTATTATATGCTGATTGACAAGTTTTTTCTAATCACAAAGTTGAACTTGTCGCAATAATTTTAACCATATCCAATTTTGCTATCTGAGTAAAATAGTGACTTTTTGCTTGTCAAAACCTAAATAGGTAATCATTAGCACTTTCCATTAGTAACTTTTTTACATTCAATAAATTAGTTAGGCTAATCCTCATTTCACCTATATAAAATTGGATGTGAAACAATTTTTCTAACTACGCCCAAGAATGTATAGAATTTGTTGACAACCCTGAATATCAAGTGAAAGTAATTTTGGTTAGGGATAAAGGAAAAAATTTTCATTTTTAAATACTCATTTCCTACTAACTATCAGCACTCTATAGTAAATCTGGCTATATGTTCAATTGTTAATTGATTATTTTCACTAGAAAATGTTGTAAATTTTGACAATTTAAAACCTTATGGTTTCTATTTGATTAATCCATTCTTGAAATGCATTCGTATGATTAGGATAAGTACTATGCCCTTATTTCACCATGATTATTATGATTATTGTTGTTAATATTTTGATCATTTTCATTATTCTGACCATTGCCTAAATAAACTTTCATTCTTTCTAGTATCTGATTCATTCTTTGTTGACTCAAGGTATTATTTTCTAGCATTGGTCGAAGTATAGTTGCAATTTTTTGTGACATCATGTCGACAATGTCATGATTACTTTTATCCATCTACTATAAAAAAACAACGCGTTTAGGAGTTAAGTTAGATGGATTTCCGTAATAGTTTCAACCTATTTGTGGAAAATGTGACATGCCATAAGGTATTGGCCCTCTAAGTGTTGGTCCACTCTTATCCCTTGGTCCATTTCAATTAATTAAATTGTTATTGTTATTATTATTTTAGTTTCTATTTGGCATTTCTTGTTGGTTCCTTCTATTTTGGTTTTGGTTTTGATTGTTTCTTTGTATATTATTTTGATTATTCTGATTGTTAACAACCACCTTTTTAGTATTACCAGCATTTTCATTTTCAATAGACATCTCCTCATTTTGAAGGCCATTTTGTGAATTTACAGTAGGCATATTTTTAAAGTTACCTAATAAAATAGTATAATTTCTAAGGATCATATAAGATCAGAAATTAAGAATACCTTAACTATGCTTCATTAGGCATGCCAATTTGTTTCTAGCCAAATTTTGCAGGCTAGACAGTTTCAACTTCAAGATGGATTTTTCATAACAAATAGGCAAGATTCTAATCTTTTAAGATCTCAGATGAAGTAATACATTTAAAATCAACAAAAAACATATAAAAATTCCATTCAAGATAGTTGTAAATTACATCAAAAGGTGCAATAATTGCACATGAAGTTATAAGCATGAGAGTGAAGGGATTTCTACAAATTAAAGGGGTTAGCGGAGAGTTGAATTGCATAGCAAAGTGCTATAAAGAACATAGAGTGTGTTTGGCAAGTTGAGTGGTTACGGAAGATTCACTCCCCACGTAATGCGTTGGTGCAATATTTATGAGAAACATTGGTAATTTCTTTGAATATCTATTCAAGAAAACTAGTCCATAGAAAAATGGACATGTACCCTAGTAGAATAAAAAAAAAATTGAAATAAAAGCAGTAAGATAATTGCAAGGTAATTGCTCATTAATGCTTAACACGTGCTTTTGCTTTAATTTTATTTGTTAACCATGACAACTTCTATATCAATCCAGTCAATTTGTTTTGAGTTCAATATAGTCGACCCGTAACAAAAATAGATAACTAACACTTTCATTCTTCTTTCTTTCACGGAGACTATTGATGTTAAATTACAAAATAAGATTATTCATTTATTTTTTATGTACTATATAAGTATTCTATTTTCTGTATATGAATAAATTAGTTTTTCCTCTTAATTATAATATAATTTACTATAAACAATGCATAATTTTTGACAGAAAAATTCATTGGAAATCAAGAGAAATCCATCAAAAACAACAATTTTCCAATGGAATGAGGTTGTCGAGGAAACCATGATTGGAGATTATTTTCCTTTGAAAAAATTTATCAGAAATTCATTATATCGATGGATTTTTCCAATGAATTTTGAGACGATGGTTTTTTCTTTTATTTTTTTGTTAGAATATCCATAAGTAATATGTTAGAAATCTGTTGAAAATTCATCTAAAAATGGTTAAAAATTTGTCAAAAAATTATTAAAAATTTGTCAAAAAATCAATTTAAAAATCATTGGAAAAAGGAAAATTTTTTAAAGTATTATTTGATATAATTTTATATTTTTAAAGTTTTATTAAAATTATTTTGATTAGTATTAAAAATTGATTTTAATGTTTTTAACTTTAAATTCTTAAAATTAATATTTAATTATAATAAAAATTAAAATACAATACATAAAATAGATATAAATATATAAAATTAGTAATTAATTAATAAATTGCAATGTTTAAATCAATGTATAAAATGTGTTATTTAAATGAAAATATAAAAATATAATTAGAGAAGAACTCATCATCAATTTTAGGATTTATGTCCTGCTGTCGGCTGTCCAATAATTTCGGCTGATGGCATGGTTTCACATGCAATTTTCAGACGAACATTGCAAGTAGTTCACGCAAGTTAACTCTCACGTACATTGCATCACACTGGTGCAATGTATGTCGGAGAGAAAACCAAACAACCTATCAAGCATCGTTCAACATAAGTTTAATTAGCATCAAAGCAATTCAGCAGGATACGTTTTGAAATTGGAAGAAGTGGAACACAACCACAGTAATTTCTGACTCTAAGAAAGCCAAAGACGGTGTAAATGAGAAGCACAGGCAAATGTCAATGAAATGAATGAGACCGTTTCAACGGGGAATATATCTCCACATAAGATATGGAGAAGTCATGGTATTTATTTACATATATATATATAAATAAATATTTATGGCATCACCTGCGTAGCATGTGTGAACTGAAAATTTTTAATATACATTGTCAATTTATTTACTCCTGCATATTTGAATCTCTTATGTCAATTGAGCAAATAAGCCATTTATGTCAGATTCAACCACTTGCCAAAATGCCAACGACCTGTCGTTGGGGGGAAGGAAGCGTAATAACTTTAATCATCCTAAAATTTAAAAAATTATAAAATTTTTTCTATATATTTTTTGAAAAACTATATTTAACCTCTTCAAAAGTAAATTTTTTTATAAAAATCTTTAATAAATTATATTTCAATTCCTTCACCACTTTTTTCTAACTTCACCTTTGCCTGTCCCCATCATCAACAGCTACAAACAATTGGTGAAGATTCTTAAACTTAAACAAATATTGATTATGTCCCATGCTCAATTATTGATCATGTATTTAATTAAAACGTGTTAGCGAAGTGGTTCATTTCGTCACTAACATACCCATCTTGCATTATACAATTAAGTATACAACTAATTTAATAAAAATGGCCAGCCTTTGAATTTAAGCACATTATATAGTTGCCTGACTTGTTAAAAGGCTATTGTGTCCAAAAAGAAGAAATTTAAGCCGAAGTTCCGTCCATGTCTGGCTTCCATTGCCTTTAAATTCAGTTTTATTTTGATTAAAGTATGCTTGTGATGTTAGACTCTTTACATTATATATCACATAATAATTTACTCTAAAATATCCAATTTCAAAATCTGTTTTTAATTAACATCTCTAATTAGTGAATGAGATAGGATAAATCAAAATAAGTTAGGATTTGTGAAAATATTTTTATTCTTATTATAATATTAAAAATTTTAATATTATTATTTTTTTAATAAGTCATAAAATCACTTTTTTGTTTTTAATATCTACTTAATTATGATGTTAAGATATCTGATTTGTTGAAGTATAAAATGAAGTAATATTGAGGTCTCATGAGATGATTAGAAATATTTCCTTGATTTGCATAGCCTCTCTTGTTCCATTTCAATTTTAGCCAGCAAATTCAGTTATTCTAGTCAAGTCCTAGAAATCTGGTGCAATTACATACATCAGAGCATCATAATTATAATATTAAGTAATGCTGTTTTCTCTATCAATTTACACACAAATAAAAACACACTTGCTGGTATGACAAATTATTAATGAATGATTACTGTAATTTAACAACTTTCTTTTATAATTATTAAAATATTTCTATATGATAAAAGGTGTGTTATGCAAAAAAAGTTGATATTGATTAATAATAAAAATAATTCTAAATTGTAATTAAAGTCATGTTTGTGATTATATTGTGATTAATACAATTGTAAACGAATATAAAAAAATTGAATGTTAGGGAACAAAATCTCGCAAATGGCAGTATAGCACAATTTGCTTACATCTTCCGCGGATGCCGCAGCAAAATCCATAGCACCATAACGCATCAAGTAATGTTCATTGACTTTATAATGCAGACAAGGCGCTCGACGCTTTTCTGTTTCAAGTGTTCTTTTGAATCTACAATGTTATTTGATATTTTTTGCTTCTATTTTTATTAGAGAATATGTGAATTCTGAAAACATGGGCTGTTGAAGGGTGCATGTAGTAGCAATTATTACATGATAATGCAGTGCCTACTCACGTCTGGCTGGCATAAAAAGTCTCTACTATTTTAAAATTAGATTTTTACTTTATTAGGACAGTATTTTGAGGAAAATGACTGCATGCATGGCATTTAAAGTCATTACGATGGTAACATGATGAAAGATTTGAGAAAGATGACAAGTTGACAACTTTCCTCAAAATAGATAAACACCCACCTAGAGATTTGACCAGCACCGAAATTTTTATTCTTGCATACCCATCTTTGTTTTTTTTTAGAAAGTACCTGTCTTGGTAATCACCAGAGAATTGATGGTCTATCTTGATCACCAATTGGAATTAAACTGGTGTAGAGAGAGAAGGGGGTGGCAAGGAGTTGCAATAGTCAACGCAGAACCCAGTGGCAGTATAGGAGTTAAAAAATGGAGAGCACCCAGGGAGACCAATTATACCCTCTCCTGATCTTTCCTCATCAAACCCATTTCTTTCTTTTCTCAGTTCTGAATTTCATCAAACTATTTCATGGAATCTATTTTAACTTTCTCTCATATTTTCCTATTGTTTTCTACTATTTCTGCTTACACTTTCTCGGAGTATATCACTCCGGAGTTCACGGCTTCACATCTCCGATTCATTAATGACGGAGGCACCTTCTTGTTGTCACCTAATAGAACATTCAAAGCTGCCATATACAATCCTGGTGATCAGCAAACCAAGTTCTATTTGTGTGTCATTCATGCTGCATCCAACACGATCATCTGGTCTGCTAATCGTGATGCTTCCATCACAAATTCTGGTAATATGATTTTGACAGCCAAAGGGATTAGTATTGTAGATGAAGATGGAGACCTCAAATGGTCAACTCCACTACTGAAGTCACCAGTATATTTATTAACATTAACTGAGATGGGAAATCTTGTCTTAAATGGTTCCCTTTGGGAGAGCTTCAGCAATCCAACAGACACGATTGTTATTGGGCAGCGCTTATCCGTCGGGATGTTGCTCTCGAGCGCTGTATCGGATTCAGACTTGTCAAATGGTGATTACACACTGACAATTACTGCCACCGATGCGATACTGCAATGGTATGGACAGACATACTGGAAATTGTCAATGGCTACAAATGCCTACAAGAATTCAAATTATATGGTGGAATACATGGCAACTAACAAAACGGGTCTATACCTCTTTGGACGTGATGGAACAGTACTAGTCTATCAGGTGGTCTTACCTCTGGCTAATTTCCGAATAGCCAAATTGACTCCCTCCGGCCAGTTTAATGTCAGAAGCTTTTCTGGTACTGACTGGGAGGAGGAATTTTTGGGGCCAGATATTGGTTGTCAGTCTCCCTTTATATGTGGTAGAATGGGATTATGTACCGATGACACTACATCCTCTAGACCTATTTGCTCTTGTCCCCCAAACTTCCAAGCAGTCACAACTGGTTGTGTGCCAAGCGATGGTTTTTATTCTTTGCCAGTTGCTTGTAATTCAACCGGTAATGATAGTCAATCAAATTCCTCAGATATTTCATATTTGAGCCTTGGGAATAATTTTGAATACTTTGGCATTATTTACTCTGCTCCTGTACTGTTTGGAGTGAATGTATCTGCCTGCCAAGATCTGTGTTCCACGAACTGTTCCTGCTTAGGAATTTTCTATAAGAACTCATCTGGCTCTTGCTATGTGCTTGAAAATGAGTTGGGTTCGATCATGTCAAGTAATGGAGGTGAAAGCGACCTTTTCGGCTACATTAAAGCTATTGTTGTATCTACCTCTAGTAATGATGATAATGATGATGCTCATACTTCTAAAGGACAGGGTATTCATGTGGTTGCTTTGGTGCTGTTAACTCTTTCTGGCTGCATTCTACTCTTTATGGTACTGGGTTTCTTCTGGTGGAGAAGATCGAAACTACACAAGGCAAAAGGTATGAAATGGGGTGAATTCAACTCTCAATCGCCTTCATCAGGGGAATTGGATGCCTTCTACATTCCAGGATTACCTAGACGGTTTGATTATGAAGAACTGGAGGAGGCTACTGATAACTTCGAGACCCCAATTGGGTCAGGTGGGTTTGGTGCTGTATACAAAGGTGTACTTCCCAATAAGACAATTATTGCAGTGAAGAAAATATCCAACATAGGAATTCAAGGGAAAAGAGATTTCTGCACTGAGATTGCAGTTATTGGAAACATTCACCATATTAATTTGGTCAAACTTAAAGGTTTTTGCGCTGAAGGGAGACAACGTCTGTTGGTTTATGAGTATATGAATCGTGGTTCCCTGGATCGCACCCTCTTTGGTAGTGGACCTGTCTTAGAATGGCAAGAAAGGTTTGATATAGCGCTTGGAACTGCACGTGGGCTTGCCTACCTGCACAGTGGGTGTGAGCATAAGATCATTCATTGTGATATCAAGCCTGAGAATATTCTTTTACATGATCACTTTCAGGCTAAGATCTCTGATTTTGGACTCTCAAAACTCCTTAGCCCTGAACAATCTGGTTTATTTACAACAATGAAAGGGACTCGTGGTTATCTTGCTCCGGAGTGGCTTACTAACTCTGCAATCACAGAAAAGACTGATGTGTATAGCTTTGGAATGGTACTGCTTGAGCTCCTCAGCGGGAGGAAAAATTGTTCTCCAAGGTCACAAAGCCATAGCATAAATGACAGTAAGAGTAGTGGCCATTCATCAACATCATCAATGGCAGGATTGGTTTATTTTCCACTATTTGCGTTAGAGATGCACGAGCAAGGTAGGTACTTGGAGCTGGCTGATCCAAGGTTAGAAGGGCGTGTTACGAATGAAGGTGTTGAAAAACTGGTGTGTGTTGCCTTGTGTTGTCTTCATGAGGAACCAGCTCTTCGGCCAAACATGGTTACTGTTGTTGGCATGTTGGAGGGTGGGACTCCGTTCGCCAAACCGAGGATTCAATCTCTGAATTTTCTACGCTTTTATGGGCGTAGGTTTACTGAGGCTTCCATGATAGCAGAGGAAAATGAAGATGACCCTATGCTGCTTCATCGAGCAAATAATTCTACAAGTACAACAAGTGGTTCACAAACTGGTTTTTCTTACGTATCTTCGCAAAATATTTCAGGGCCAAGATAGTGTCTTCTATATGTGGGAGATTGTATTAGTCTTTTTGGATGAGAATGTCAATTTTTGTTTCTTGAAAAATTGAAAATCAGTTGCTTGTTTCATTCTATTTGAATGATCCTTGTAGCCATTCTCTTCCTAATCTTACTTGTGTGCACAATTTGGTCAATTATACAGCTAAACTATACAGTTAAACTTTACAATTTCATTTTCCTTTTGTTGTGTTATGCTAAGGATAATTTTGTATAACTGTTTCGTTTTGTATAGTGAAATGTCTTCCGGGCTAGAATTCAGGGGAGGACGGTGGAAGTTGGATTTCTTCACGTTGAGACAACAATTTTAATTGTAAAACAAAAACTTCGTTTGTGCGTCGGTGTGCCCATTTCTGCTGGTGAATCACTGCACGTGTTGTCCTATTCTGATGCAAGTGACTTCCTTCACCTAGTCACCTAATTACTGTCCAATCACAATAATTATTTGTCCTTATTTAAGCCATGTACTCGAGTACACAGAGAGCCTTTGCTCCCTAGACCAGCAATTACAACCAATCAATTTTAAGGATTTGGGTGTGTCTTGTGAGTCTGACAGATGATGTGGTGCCTTTTTTCATTTACTTGCAGTAAAAAAATATGATACAAATAACATATAGAAGACATCCGTTTTAGGCACAAAGAATACTTCATTATCAATCATTGACAGCCATTACAGAAATCATCCAAAATTACCAGTACTTGAGTTGAGAAGACACATGGAAAACAAGTAGCCCATTATGATCATAGTCTTTATTTGGGAGATGGTGAGGTTCTCATAAATGATAAAATCAAAATGATAGCAAAATAGTACTACAGGAGTACTGTGAAAATTGTTTGCTACTGAGGAAGCTTGTTAAATTTGCGGTAACGGTACTCAGCATAGGTTTTGGTAGAGAATTTGGGTGGGTTTTGATCATTCACAAGCTGTGGAAGTGGCCCGATTACTGTCTCATGGGGAGGAACAGCAAATACAGCCCATGACATGCGCATTCGTTCCTTGTTCACCAAGCTTCTGTGCAGCACACTCTTGAATTTCCCATTGCTCAACACCTAACACCAAAAGGAGTGAGATGATATTTTCCATAGCTAATTTCTATTTCTATTTTCATTCTCCATTTGAATGCATATATGATATAACTTATTCTGTTTACTTTTTTTTGTTTTTGACCACATATGATAACTCAAACAGTTGATATATGTACGCTGCGGTAATTATGGGCTCAAACAAATACAAGGCAGGATTTACCTCAAGCTGATCACCAACATGTACGAAGAGTGCATCTTGCAAGTAGTCGACAGCAACCCAATGATTGTCTTTCCAAACTTGAAGGCCAGCCACGTCGTTTGGGACAAGTAGTGTCAGTGCAGACATGTCAGTGTGTGGCTCCACTCCTAATGCTAGTTCTGGTTGTGGGCATGGTGGATACATATTGATTTTCATTTCTAATTCTATTTTTTCATCTCCCAAGCTATTCTTCAAGACCTTCCCTTCCAAGCCAAGACCCTCTGACAGTAGCTCCAAAACCTTGTCTGTTGCCCTAAAGATTTCCTTGTTGTATTCTTCTGTTACTTCCCTGTCATTCATTTACACATACAATTAATTAATGCAAATCATGCCATGCGTTAGCTTGTATTGCTGTTATTAATTAAAGGGCGGGGGGTTCTTTTATTCTTAAATTCTTTTCTTTCCTAACGAAAGCATTGCTTGGTTTTAATTCTTTACAGCCACAAGAAATATATATTACCAATTTTGATTGCATTTTCTTTTAAGTTTCTCATTATTATGATTGATGTAGATATGTAATATAACCCCCCAAAAAATGGAGAAATTTATCTGCAGACATCAAATTTGACACTTATAGTGTGATATTTAAGAAAAAAACATATAATATATATGTCAGAAAATATGATATTCATGTACAAATAAATGCTTCCATGACAAAGGGGGAAAAAAAAAAGAGCTTCAAAGATATAACATAAACCATATAAATATAGGTGAGAAATATATATATAAAAAAAATTTGTACTAAAATAATAGATCTAAAAAAAAAATTGTGAAATTTAAATGAAAAATTGTTTCTTGTATTTAAAATTTTTATTCCTTCAAAAGGCACGGCGCTTACCTGTAGGAGGGTGGGTTTTTGGGCCATGTGTCATAGTTGACCTTAGATGGAGGGGCCATAATATGAAAATAATAGTCAATCCACTCGACCTTTTCTTCAAGGTTCTTAGTCATCTTGGTTCCATAGCCCTCAAAGCTGCCCTTGGAAGCGTCATTTGCATAAGACTCTTTTTCCTTCTGAGGAAGTGCAAAGAACTCTTGACCCACCTCTTGTAACCGTCGGATCAATTCTGGCGATATACCATGATCCGTTATGAGGAAGAATCCCCATTCAGAAGCAGCTTTCAAAACCTCATTAACCACAGTCTCATGGGGTTGAGATAGAGAGATGACAGGCACCGTCACACCCTCCACCGCCTTGGTGTTCTCCGGCCGTTCATCCGCCGGACGGATGAACTGCGCTGGAAGCTCCTTCAGCTGGCCAAATGCCAAGGTTTGCACTCTTTCTACCTCCATAGCTTTTTTTTTTTCAAGATAAAATGAAGTTGTTTGCAATTACTGAATTGATGGGGATATATAGAGACAACAGAGTTGTTAGACCTAAAATTTTGCCCAGGAAGAAGACAAGGACTGTTTGGTTTCACCTAATTAAGTATCAAAACGTGCATTGTATATATAATGAAGGTGGTTTCTTCCACCTAACGTTCAAGGGAATAAACCGGAGTCGAGAGCATCACTGGACATACGGTGGGCTAGTATCACAATCAGGCAGGCCCTAAAAAAGAGTGGCTAACATCGAAAAGAGTTCTAGCAAAAGCAATAAATTTAGGATTTCTACTTAAATATTATCCCAAACAAGATCTTACTATAAATGCAACTTAAATAACTTCATTTTTAAGAAAATGTGAGTCAAAAGTTGTGCATAGGATAAATACAGTTTTTTTTTTCATCATCAATTTTTATTCTGTTATAATATATTTTAATTTATAACTTTCTTCTTATATTTTAATTAAATTTTAAAATTTATTTTCATTTATAATTCACTTTCGATCATTGTACTACCATCAACCATCAAAATTTGGAGTGTCACTAATAAAATTATAGTAGATGCACTTGTAATATAAATGAGAAATTTGGATCATTTTTTTTTATTTTTTATATATTGAAAAAAAGACAGATGGACAATTTTTATATCCACTAAATTTTAAGATTCTTTTATTTAGTGACAAAAGGCACAATTTGAGTTTTAGCTGAACCCAAGTTGGACAAGTACATAAACCAAGAAAAAGGTTTGGACCGTTTGAAACATAGCAGCCATTGGAATTTGAGGTTTAAGTTTACCCGAAGTTGCGTTCACCGATTTAGCATAAAAGTAATATTATTCATATTTTTTATATTTATTTTTTCTTATTTTCCTTTTATATTAAAAAATTTTGCTGTTTCAATTTTTTTTTCATATAAATTTTTTTTCTTATATGAAAAAGAGAGTAGATAAAGAGAAATACAAATACTATTACTCTTGACATAATTACATCCAAAACCCAACATTTTTTAGTAATATATGCTTACTTTGAAGGAATTCTAGACATTCTATAAACAATAAGAGGGTCAAGGAAACTTATTTATTCTCCATAGAATCAGATACCATCGCCTTGAATGTATTCGAAGAAAAAACACAACGAAATACCAAAAGATAATCTCGCAATCAACTTTTGTATAAAAGAAAGTAAGTACTTGTTCACCATCTTTCTTGATGTAACTTGTGTAGAACACAACTAGATTTTTGATAGGAGAAAGTAGATGAATTTTAAGATTTTTTTCTTCTTCACAAAAGGTCACAACCTTTAAAAGACATACACCTCTTTACAAAAGGTCACAACCTTTAGAAGAGATACATCTCTTTAAAAGGTCATAATCTTTAAAAGAGATATATGAAGAGAAATCTCTTCTAGT
>JANHAO010021043.1:0-12644 GCA_026873985.1 Saraca asoca | reverse complement strand
GCATTCTCGGCATTTTGAAAAATGGCACACTTGTAATTTTTCAAACTTGACAGGGGTATTTTCGAAAAATGGCCCAAAGGGCAAAACTATCATTTTCAGAAAATTGCAAATGCAGAAAGGAAAATTGCCGACAGCCCCTCGTCGGCGTCGGATTTTGGGTTTCCCAGATTCCGGCGACTCATGCCCAAAATCCGGCGAACCTCCAGATTCCGGCGAGACTTTTTTCGGCCACCGAAAAACCAATTTTCCGATGAGGTGGAAACTTGCTCCGGCGAAATACAAAAATTTCAACAAAGGCCGAAACCCCCAATTTTTCACCGGTGACCCGAAAACCATTTTCGATGACAAAACCCAGTTTTTCAGTAAAAAAGCAAAATGACCAAAATACCCTTATGGTCGAAAACAGCTCGAAATCACGCCAAACCGGTTTCCAAACACTTTGAAAACAATATCTAAGCCAAAAATCAAAAAATACAACAACAAATCACATTCAAAACCAATTTTTGAAAAATCAAAACCCAGAAACAGAGGAAGTGCCGAAACTTCATTTTCGGCCATATTCAACACAACAGCACAAAAATTCAATTTTGAGCATACATCAACATACACATGCTCAAAACAACCTCAAAACATAAAGTAAGGCTCTGATACCATGTTGGGTTTCCACAGCACAGGTATTGTCTGCTCTGGCCGTGCTACGTGCAGGAGCCAAAGTCCCCTGGGGACGAACCCCCACGACCTCACGGGTTTGTCCTTCGGAGGCAACACTTGTCCCAAAAGGCGCCTATGTTGGGAAGGGACAAGCCCCCCCTTATATGGACTTGTCCCCTTCCCGACTTAGCCGATGTGGGATGCTGGGGCGTAACTCCTTACAATAGTTACACCTAATACCAAGAGCCAAACTTTGATACCAATTTTAATTATGGATTCCTCCAAGAGGGGATGAATTGATTTTAGAATTTTACAATTTTAAGAACAATTTTCTTCAAACCCTTTTTGAATTTTAGCAAAAATAGTAAATTTTCTTGGAAACAAGCAATGTCTATCCATAAAGAAATCAGTAACACCAGCAAACACAATATCAACAATCCAACAAGATAATGAACAATAATGAATCTAAACAAAATATAGTGCAGAAGGTAAAAAAGTAAGGATAGAGAGATTCAAAAGTTGATCTAAGGTGGTTCCCCTTGAAAAATTAATTCTAAAGCATACATTCATTTCCAAGATCTCAACTAAGCTCAAATCCACTATAATGAAAACCTCTAAAATTAGACTAGCACTTGGAAAAGCTAAATACAACGATTACTCAACCGCAACCATAACTCCTTTGAGATCCTAACTCAAAGAAAAGAAAAAAAGAACTTAACTACTTTTCTATCCTAGATAAGGTCATCCCTAGGAAATTCAATAGTATTTGATTTTGATTACAAGAGAAATTTGGCAAGAATTCAATAGTTCAAAATATAAATATGAAGCTCAATAAGATTAGATTCAATTAAATTTAGCTCAAATGTAAGAGATGAAATAAAGAATTGAAGAACAAATGTATTTAAAAGTGTTAGCCTCTAAAGAATTTGGTTTTCACACTAAGAAAATGTGTAAAATGAGTATTTATAACAGGGTTTTGAAAGATCAATTCGAATCACAAAAATTAGTTCAAATCTCGATTTGAATCACAAGGCATGAATGTTTGTCTTATTCCCGCGAGTATGATCCTAAAAACAATTAAAAAATGTCAAGTCAAATCATAAGGCCTAAAGATTAAAATTTTGCAAGGTCATTTCAAATTATTTTAACCATATTGAACCTTATAAAAATAATCCAAAAACTCAATTTCAAGATTAACAAATATGATAAATCATTTAATAAGATGTTAGAATGTTTTTAGCATAATTTTTTAAAAAGTTTTTATTTAAAGGAAGATGCAAACCTTCCAAAAAAAAATTTTAAATTTGAGCTAATTCTAATAAGTCTAAACTTTTACAGAATATGCAAAGCAAGGCCTGATTTACATCTTCAACCTAAAGTCCAAGGCCATTCACAAACAAACTATTGAAAATAAATCAATTTACCTTAACCAAAATCATTTATTGTCATCAAAATGTAAATTTGCCCAATTTAGAAAAATAGGGGCTAAGGATAATAGCATTATCTTTATTATATAAAATAGTCATATATTCTTATGTCTTATATTTCACTTTTGTTCTATATTCTCTTACCTAAAAAAAATGAAACATAATATAAATTCCACACATTATTAAAGGTGTCCACGTCTAATTCTTGATATGGATTAAGATTTATTGTATATAAAATCAAATGTGTACTTCAATTCATTTCTTTTTTTTTTCTCTTGCAATTCCAAAAATTTATAAGTAGGATAGGTTGTTTCATTCTAATATTAAGACATACTACCTGCCTCTTTGACAATCAACGTTTTAAAAACTAAATCGACAATGAATTTTTTTAATCAATTAAACTAATTATTGAATCGATCAAAAATATAGATTTATATAAATTTATTAAAAATTAAATAATAACTAATTTATATTGTAAGTATAACTCATATTTTATATATAAAAAAGTAAATTAGTGAATTTTTAGTTAATTAAATATTAAATTTTTTTATTTACTAATTTTTTGTTGCATATAAACTTATTGCACCAATTTAACCAAAAAAAAAAGGTTTAAAAAAATTCTAATTGACTTTCTAATTTGTATCAATTCAACCATTAAAATAATTTTTTAAATTAATTTAAATTAAAAAAATATAAAAATTAGCTGGTTGGACCATCCAATTTAATTTTTAAATCATTATTGATAGTTTACAATTATGCTTATCAATTATCTAATCTTATAACATTGTTGATCCCAAGACTTAAAAGATAAAAAATGGACAGTGAAAGACGTGGCATACTAAAATTGCATAAAGGCTAAGCCTATTATATAACATTACCACGTTTCACAATAGTCAGTTCTACAAGACTTTCGCATGTATCAACGTAACAAGTTAAAATTGACCTCACACATGCGTCCAATTTAATTAATCAAATTAAGTAAACGACAAAATTTTAATTGAGATCATGCCGTTGTACACAAATGGGTGTATTTTGCTAGCTCTTATCGATAAGAAGATGAGTTGTATTTTACAAAAAGAGAAAGATCAGAAATGGTAAGGTATTCTTGACAACTAATTTAAGGGTTAAAATTAATACTTAGTCAAAAGAATTTTATATTATTCATATTTTTATAAGTTTTATATAAAAAATTATATTTTTAATAACTTTTTTATTAAAAAATTTTTTATATAGAAATGAAAAAAAAATGATTAACTTTATCCATACACATTTATAATTTTTTATGAAAAATTATAAAATTTTATATTTAAAAATTACAAGATACTGAATTTAAAAAAAAAAAAAAACTCACAGAATTTCCAAATAAACGCAGGAACATGGGCCCAAATTTAACATGCTATTTGCTAAGAGCATAAAGAAATAAGTCTACAGTCTACAATGTGCAGCTTAGCATATCCTTCTCCACAGATAATTTCCAAATTGTCAAAAGAAATGTCAGAGAATAATTCCTCAGAATCAATCAGTCAGAAACTGTTCCCTTGTAAATCTTACATCACATGCACTAACCACTAAAAAGCTGTACAAATCTGCCAATGATCCATAAAAATATGCCTTGCAGAAATGGCTTTGATCATAAAGTACTGCACACATATGCTAAAAGGACAGAACATACGAAAAGAAAAGAATCTGCTTCAGATGAGTTTATTGGCTCTATGTGCTTAATAATAGTAGTATTACTATCAAATGCTTTTATGAATAATAAACAAAAAGATAATGTAAGCTTTAGTCATATTTCATTATCCCTACCATCTTTGAATTGAAAGCCAAAAACTGTTGCAATTTTCTAATTTATCATTTCAACAAAATCAACTCTACCAGTAATCTTTCTCAGCCTTTCAATCCCACTAATTTCTACAGAAATAGAGAGGAAATGGCAAATCGGATACAGTAAAAGCTAGGATATTCAAGGGTCATTTCTGTACCAAGAATTAGCCCAGAAAAATAAATGATACAGTTAAAATCCTAGCTCTTTGAAATTTGATGCAAAGCTAAGTCCTATAAGCATCCTCCGCTTCCAATTTATCCATCTCCTCGTCAAGCAGCATTCCCTGGTAACGGCATTCACGGCTGCAAAATGCTTTCTCACCCCTGAAATACAATTGCGGAAGTTGATTGCAATTCTTTGAGAATTCTGATTAGATTCATATCAACAAAAATATTTCCTCTTTGATTTATACTTTATGTTTACTTTCATTGGATAATCTACTTTATAACAAATTAATCGTTCTGATGAACGAAACTTGAATGTTTTCGTTGAGTTCTACACTTCTACTTTATTGCAGAGTCTTTGTTAACAAGGCGTGGAAATCAACACCTTTAGATTAAAGAAATGTTGACACATGTCATTTTGAAACATGATCTGATGATGCGCGTTGGCGTGTGAGTGTATAAATTTACGGATATCTTCAGCTTATATTTTGTGTTTATAAACTAAGAACACAATCAGACACTACTAGATGTTTATGAACACTTCTACTTCGGGAGTAAAGAAATGGCTATCTGCCACTGACACATAGGCCGATACCCAAAGGTTCAAAGAAGACAAAATGACACTATGATACTAAATCTAATCAACCCAAGCAGGCTCAGCATTTTGGTTATAAACAGAAACCTGCTAAAGCTGCACCCTTTAGATTGATCAGAGTTTGATTCCATGCCAATGGATTTTGTACTTCAAACTGAACAATCTCACGTAATTCTTGTTTCTGAGAATCCTAACATTTATGTTTATGGCAATAAAGAATAGCAAACGTACCTGTACATGTAAATGTCTTTTCCCAGCCCAAGATTCTTCTTGCAGTAAAAACAGAAACTCAGAAAGCTCTCAGAAGGATAGCTGATGTTGTGATCATGAAGAAATCCATTTTCCTTTGGAGAATCAGAGATTCCAACATCAAAACAGCTACTCTCAATAATGCAATTATCATATATGTGTGTAGTTTTTGGGTTAGGCCCATGAGAAATCACCCGTGTATAGTCCTCAGAGAGCTCCATTTCACTTGCAGATAGACACCCTTTGAAAACTCCTGGAGAATTTGAATTATTATTTGCCAAATTTGAAGACCCAAATTCAGATTTTCGCTCAGGAGAGGGAGATGAGCTACTAGAGGAAAAACCCAATTGAGACTTTCTTGTTTTGGTGCCAAATTCAGCTTCAGATGAAGAAAGTGGTGAAAACTGCAGTGAAGGAATCTGAATCCTAAGCTGAGATCCAAATAGAACCATTCTGGTTTTTGGTTTTGATGTTATTTCACAACTTTTATCATCAACAAGAGCATCAACAAGGCCAAGACCAACACCTTTTGAATCCAATTTATCCCAATAGCGTTTTTGTTCAGTTCCTGGGGTTCTGGGGCTATTAGTTTCAGACCAAAAGGTGCTCTTGAAATTAGAAAAAGGCTTACTGTCAAGTATGGAGGTTGGACTCATAATATTAGCATCTGTTTCATAGAAACATTTTGGCGTGAAATTGGTGAACAATTTTGAAGAGCTGAAGAAAGATGGAGTGGGTTTCCTGTATTTGTCTGCTGGAGATTGCGAGGAACCAGAGTCTGCCATTAGAGCTTGTTTACTGGCTTTTGCTCTGGATCTCTTCCTCAGCATACCTTGCTTTTGTGCCTTCCACTGCAACACAAGTTAAAGAATTTTCCCAGAAAATCAGCACCCTTTGTCAATAGAAAGCGTGTGTTTGTGTTTGTGATTAACAGAGGATTTATAGTCTCATAGGACTCGTGGGACTCACCTGGAAGGAAATACTTCAACGGTAGTCACCCGAACACCACCATGAATTGAAAGAGATAAAATCACAACCACCTTGAAGCTTAAAAGCAACAATTTTTGTCAGTCTTGTACTAAAAGATATGGATTGAAATGGGAAAACTGCAGTGTAGTCAAATCCACCATTCTGAGAAGACCCAGAAACCATAAATTGGAATTAGTTTCCCATAACTCAACCCCCTTCTCTATGCTCCTTAAAACTTAGTGAATTCCATTTCTAAATGACTGAGGAAAAACAAAAAGAAAAACAGCAAAAATGGAAACTTTTTCCCCGACTTTTTCGCCTTCCCTTCCCCTGTTTCTGAGAATAACAGAACCAGAGAGTGGGCTCAGAAACGACATGCAAACAGACCCTCACAAGTCATGATCAAACGGACCAGACGTGCCATTGCATCAGATAGCAGAATCAAAGAAGGACTGGTATTTTTGTTCCTTCTTTTGGCAATCTTTATTTTTTTCCTTTAAATTTTCTCTTTCTCGCAGTCTGTGTCTTGGAGTGCTAATTCAGCAAAATCGCTCTCTATATATTCATCCCAAGACCCATAAGAATAAAACCAAAATTGGCCACCAATAGAAAATTACCCATCATCATATACGAAAACAAAAAACTAGAAATAATAAAAGAAATGAAGGGACGATGATTAAGAAAGTTTCACACTTTGTCTCCCTGTTTTTTTCAGTTAGTGGGGTCAATGTATGTTTTACTGCATTTTCTTTCTTTTTTGTTTTACCTACTAATTCAGTGTGGGATTATGCAGCCCTGACAATGATGTTGCAGAGCCAAGCACAGAGAGAGAGAGAGAGAGAGAGCAGTTTGTGCGATTATGGAGTTACTGGGTTATTATAAAGACGCGTGTGCATGGGAATCAGTGGTTTTGATAAAATATATATTTAGGCAATAAACTGCTCTCTCACAAAAATAATAGGTTTTGACAGTGGGATTCACGCTAACGAGATGAAATATTTATTAAGAATGAGAATGAGAATTACAGTAGAAAAGTAATATAATAATTATTTTATAAACTTTATTTATATCATTAGTGATGAAATGGTTTTCACTTTTCTTCGTTTGATATAATAAAATTATATAGCAATAAAATGAAAAAGGAGTAATAAATAACAATAAAATTTTTATGAAAATAATAGATATTTATTCAATTTAATAATGTAAAGTGAATATTTTACTATATAATTTAATATAATAAAAATATATTTATATATAAATAATAAAAATTTTATATTTTATATTTTATTATCAAAATTGCAATTAACAAAATTTTTCAAATAATAAGAGGGTAGTAAATTTTAATTTATTAATTTTTATTTTATATCAAATAATTTGATATGATAAATAATATTTATTTTATAAATAATATAAAAATATTTTATTTTAAATTCTATTATTAAATATATAATTATTAAATATTTTTATAATACAAGTATTCAAAAATTATCATTATTTTACTATTTATTAATTAATATGAAAATAATTTTAAAACATAAAAAAGATAAAAGATAAAAATATAAAAAAAATTCATTCATACGCAATGAAATAATCATTTCATTGCTTTGATGATAAAATCTTGTACTGACATTCCCAAAACTAAATTTGGATGCAAAAGAGAGGGAGAGAAGAAAGAAAATGAGGCTGAAAGACAACAGAGAAGGAAGAAAATATAGAAGATTATATTTTCTTTCTTTGTGTTTAGATAAAGAAAAAAAATAGAGAGAAAGAAAAGTTAAAATATATTCTTTCCTTTATTTAGTTGTAAAAAAAGTGAGAAGAAAAGAAAATTTTATCTAATTAAATTACAATTATATCCCTATTATAATTGAATTATTATTTTATTGGGTTTAATTTTAAAAATCATCAACTTTTTCTTACTTCTTCTCCCTTTCTCTCCATTTGTGGAGAGAGAAAAATAGTAGGGCTTACAATTAATTTCTTTTATCATCTAAAGAAGAAAAAAATGAATTCTCCCCTCATTTTCTCTTTTTAATTTTCTTTCTTTTTACTGTTTCTCTTATTTAAATAATGGGTCAGGAAATAAATATTCATGTTTCATAATACCAATTAAATAAATATTTTGAATACTTTATTTTTTATTTTTATTTTATTTCATTCAATTTCATCCAATCAAACATATTCTAAAAATAAAAGTAAAAATATAATGTAAAAATAACACAAACAATAAATATAAATTTTAAGTGTTATAATTATTTCTTTTCTTATTTATATTATTTCTACATCCTATCTTCCACATTCATACCTCTTCACAAAAAAATTGGATTTCATCATGAATCTCACATTCTTTGTTAGAGAAAAAATTATTTGATGCACTTGGTATATATTCATTATATGCACTAAACTAATCAAATAATGAAATAGAGGATAATTATTTATATATTTTAATTATAACACATGTCTTTGTTCACTTCTAATAAGAGGCAATTAATTGTCAATTTTATTATAAGTATAAAGATCATGCTTTAATTTGATATATAAACATCTATTGCATATATTCATGCTTTAATTTGTTGTAAGTATAAAGTTTAATATATTTAATTTAGTATTATGCTTTAATTTGATATATAAAACATTGGGATCCCTACATTTTTTATAAAAAGTATAAAGAAGTTTGAAACTTACTGCAACTAATTTGTTAAAATTAATCAGGCCTATATTCTCTTGTATGTTTAAGTTCGTTATTATACTTTGTGCAAATAATTTAAGTGAAATATTTTTGATAAGTAACCACGTATTCAAATTAGCAAATATTAGTGATATGAATTAATCGGTTAAAATTAAAATATAATGTCAATTATGATATTAATTGATTAAATTAATTACAGTAAGAATATATGTAATAAATATCATCAAAAGATTAAATTATTTAACCTTTTTCAAGTCCACTTATATTTGATTTATTTAAAAAAAAAATTGGATTTACATTCTTATAAATATTCAAGACATAAATAATAGTATTTAAATATAATGTGTTAGATAATGCATATTTAATGATTTTTCGTGATATTATCGTTTTCATTTTTGGATTAGGACACATGGGAGAAGAATCATTCTTCTTTCCTTCCTAGCGAACTAAATACATAATACAAGTTTTCCAGCGTAGACAAGAAATTCTTAGGATCTGTTTGAAAATTTGTTCTGTTTTTTTATTTTTAAAAATTATTTTTAAAAATAACTCAGAATTATTTTCAAAAATAGTTTTTAAAACAGGATTCTAGAATAAAATTTTTAAAATTATTTTTAAAAACAGTTTTATCAAATAAGTTTTTTTTAAAAAAAATAGTAAACTATTTTTAAAAATAAAAAATTATTTTTAAAAATAGTTATCAAACAGGCCTTAGTTTCCCCAAATGTACACAACATATCATAAATTATTAAGTAATAATAAAGAATACACCGTTGTGTGAGTAAAGAGAATTCATTGAAAGGGTAATGGTCGGGTACATCTTTGCAAAATATTATATCGACATGTACTCTTGGAAAATTTTTATTAAAAGTTATAATTTTTTATAAAAATTTTGAATTTTTTTTATTAACAGAGGTTTTAATTCTTATAATTTCATTAAATTTATATTTTAGTTATATAGTATTATTATATATAATTATATTCTAAAACTTAAAATTATTTATAATTAAATCATTATCGTCAACTGATATTAAATTTAATTAATAAAGTTATATGTATTCATTAAATTAAAAATTGTCATTTTACTTTTACTAACTTATGATGTTTATTTCAATAAAATTTATTTATTAACTTTTAATTACTATATAAAAAAATATCTTAATTATTTTTTTTTTAAAAAAAGGAATCTCTAACTTAATAAAGATTAAAAATATTAAATTTTTTTTTAAATCATTAATGGAAAACAAAAAAAGGAGTTGAAAAATTGAATCCAAACTAAATTCTAAGTTATCCTATTACTTGTATTTAGTATAAGTTAATAATAGAAACTTAATTATAAATTATTTTAAACTTTATAATATAATTACACAAAATAAAACTATAAGGATTAAATTAAAAATTCAATAAATTTTTTAGGATTAAAATTTTTATTAATCTAAATTTTGTATTAGAACTTTGAATGATAAAATTATAACATTTTATATAATTGTGACATGTAAAATTTATACAACTTATAATTTTTTATAAAAATTATAAATTTTATAACTTTTCCATTAAAATTTTATAAAAAATCTTTAAATAATTTCTTGCTTGACCCATTGAATTTATTATGTTAGTTTCTGTTTTGTCATTCAATTATGAGTGTGAGTGTGATTGATATATAATTGGAAAATCATACCTAATAGGGGTATTAAAAAACGAGAGCTGCATTATTAAAGAATCTTTCTCCTTCAACTGTCACATTATATGGCCAAATTGTCTATTTCATCACTGTTAATCTTAAATCTAAAATGAATTCTGCAAACATGATTGCACGGGTTATCCAAGCCGTATCAATCTTGATCTAAAATTATATTTAAGTCAAAAATTTCAGAGTTCAATTTTCTTCAATCTCATTTTCTGTTATATATTTTGACATTCTTGTATCATCAAAAATAAATAATTAAACAAAAAGAATTGGGTAAAAGTTTACTTGATTGTTTTAGAAGTTACTGAAGCTAACAAAAATATTTTTTTTTTAAGGAAGTTGCTTTTATGCACACTTAAAATAATACATATAAATACATGATTTGCAAGGTTTGTGAAAAAAAAATTATACCTTTTATAACTTATTTATTATATATATTCTAATTTTCCATAAAAACTATAAATTTTTTAAAGCTTTTTGTTGTGTAACTTTTATCTGTAGAGGTGTTATTTTTTGTGCACTTATTACAAGTAAAATCTATATAAAATTTTAACACTTTATGAAAAAAAAAATAAGTTTCATAAGAAATTGCAAAACTAAAAATATGCATTAAATTATTATATCTCCTAAGTCAGCTGATGTCCTCACATATTGAATAAGATGGAAAAAGAATGTGATATTATGTGAGTGCATTGTAATAGCAATGCAAGCACCTTTAGCAATTCTCTATTTGGTTTACGGTGTGAATTATTGTATTCCTATTTTGTATTACGCAGATCTAAAGCTAGTGAATTGTAATTCTAATATTACTTTAAATCTTAAAGTATTTTGATTTTATGAAAAAATAAGGCAACAAAAGAAACAGAAAAATAATGCATGCCCTAGATATATAATTCCCACTTGTTAAAAAGGATTTGTGAAATGAACCTGCTAGATTCACTTTTTGTTTTCACGTGTGAATTTAACATGCAAGATTAACATTTTTTATGTGCGAGAATTGCGGGTTGCACCCTGTCATAGAATAAAGATTACTAATCAAGACTTAGATTTGAAGTATGTGTAATATTCTTTTTCAGTTAATTACAAATCTGATCCTCCCAAAACTTGGATAGGCAGGTTTTAGTTCTTTTAATTTAAAAATTATAATTTTACTTTTTATAAAATTGAAATTGAAACTATTTTGGTTCAGTCGAGTATCTTTTGTTAAACTTCTAATTGAAGCTCCTTTTTTAAATACACATGTTTACATTTAAATAGATTAAGGAGGCATAACCTATCAAAATGGACAGAAAATAGAATGAGAAATAAAGGTAATGATAACATTTATTTTTTAATTTGTTTAGTTTAATTAAGGAATGAAATCACACTGTTTATAATTTCCTTTCTTGCAATTTGATTAAGTGGTAGACAATAACAATATATAATGGTCAATGATAATAGATGATAGTAGATGGTAATTAACAATGGAGATGGTGGTGAGTGATATTTAATGGTGGTACGTGGTGATAGCAGTAGTTAATACAATAGTAGGTGGTAGTGGACAATAGTCACTGATAACAAATGGTTGTGGGCGATGGTTAATGATTGTAAGTGATGGTAGGTAATGATCAATTGTGAAAGGTAGCAATCGGCAATAGTTAGCACTTATAGGTGATGGTAGGTGTGGTTAATAGCAAAAGGTAGTGGTAGGTGATGGTTAGTGATTGTAGGTTATGGTCAATAGCAATAAGCAATAAATGGTGATAAACGGTGGCCTGTGACAGATTGTGGCAGGAGCAATGGTTAATGGCAGTAGGTGGTGGTGGGTTAATGCAGTAAAAGCTAAGTAAAGTAATGTTGATTGTGGATTTCGATTACACTTAAATTCGGCCAACGGAATGGCTTTTTTGGGACCCAAGCTGTTTCTCGATTGTTAGGGCAATAAGTGATGAGAGACGACAGGAGGAAGAAGGAGAAAGGTTGAAACATGAAGGTTTAACATGGTTCAACTAAATCTGGGTGGCATCAAACCATACATCCAAGGAGATGTTTTATTAGTATAAAGGAGATTTTACAAAGCTTTGGCAATGGTTTCTAGTAGAGTTTCTATTAATATTTTCTTATCTCTCTATACAATGATTCCAACCCCCCATTTATAGAAGCATGGAATGGTACAAATGGACTTAAATGAACTGTATATCTGTTACATTAAACATTAAATGTACAAGACTGCCTAGGGCACTATAAACTGGCTTCTGCAAGTTGCTCTCTACATGTGGGTGATAACACAATATTTCATGCATTTATTTGTCCTTATACTTAGTATTTTAAGGTCTTAAATTGCTTAGTTCTAGCTGTGTTAAGATGTTTTTATAGTGTGGAGTCAATTGGCATCAAATTGCAAAATTC
>JANHAO010021042.1:0-12667 GCA_026873985.1 Saraca asoca | reverse complement strand
CTTAGGTTTAGAAGAGCCTGTGTTAAATTCTTCTAGGTTAGTAAGATCCCTGTTAATTCTTGTGATTTATTGTAAACTGGCAATTTAGGAGCCTGGTAATCTTGATGTTTTTGTGATTAATTGAAAAGATCTTTCGGTTGAGGAAGATTAAGTGGAGTATACTTGAATTATGGTTTCAATTCAAGTTGAACCACTTTAAAACCCTATGCTTCATTTTTATTTTAATCTCTGGTTATTTCAATCTATATCAATTCACAAATTCTGATAAAACTGAATCTTTTTAATCACAAGAATTCATTATTTGATTACAACTCAAGTGACAAGCAAACAAAGATTGTATACTAAGTCTCCAACGAGATAAGGGCAAGATCTAATTTGAATTCCGCATTATAAATTACCTACCACTCTTTAAATCCTTATATTACTTAATTAGGGACCTGACAAATAGAATAATTTCTTCTTATCTTCCTTTTAAGTCCTAAGCCTCCTCCTAGGTGATGAACTATCTCCAAAATTGTGAAGTACCTCCTCCTTAATGTAAGTTAAGAAAAATAAGATGCAAAAAATACAATTTACCCACCTTTAATATAGCCCTATTTTCAATGTATCTACTTGTGGTTTAAAGTGTCAAAAAGAGGCAACTTGTGATTTACACTATTAACATTTTGCCCCTTATGGTTATTTTCCTTCCAAATCTAATGAAAATTATCACGTGTCTATCATGTGCTTGTCTTCTTCCTCCTTCGAATTGGAGATCCTTATCCAAAAGCTCTCCATCACCAAATTCAGTTTAGTGATATGGAAGAAAATAAGGTGATTATAAATAGCTATCTCTCTAAATCAATGCCCCAATGCCAAATTAACAATCCATATTCCATTATGTTAATGAAATAGTTTAAAATAGTGAAATTTATATAGAATTTGAAAGTAAAACATATTAGTAAGGATAAATAAAATTAAACAAAATAAAATAGCCTATTATATAGAAAGCATAAACTAATCCTCTGAAGGAATAGAAAAGTGGATGAAAATTAAAAACCTAAAAAATTTCAAATTAAAACCCAATAACAAAATGGGTTTGAGCCTTCCAATGGAAATATAAGTGAAAGTGATGGTTTCAAGTTTGAAAATGATGAATTTGGCAACAAAAAGCTTCTGGGTAGAGTTTCTAGATGGAGAGGTTTAATTTAACGAAGGAAGAAGATGAACATGTGACTACTAAGTGACAATTTCCATTAGAATTAGATGAAAAATAACCACAGGTGAGCAAAGTGTTAATGACATGAACCATAAGTGACCTCTTTCTTACACTTTACCATAAGTGGACACATTAAAAATAAGACCATGCAATATGTGGTAAAGTGTAATTTTTCCAAAATAAAAAGAACAATATGAAAAATAAGATTTTTCTATAAGTGGTTACTTTGCTACCTTCAGCCAATGAGTATCTTATAGCATGTGCCACTCTTAGAACCAATGAATATAGAAGGAGTCCAAGACCCTTAACATTTCATTAATGAACATTTATCTACATTCAAGTTCCACACCTTTTCATGAGCACTAAAATGCAAAATTAATTTATAACATTAAAAAATTCATTTAAAATTTCATTATAAAGTGAATAAAATCATGCACTACAAGGATCGTGGGATTTAGTGATAGATTTTTGTGATAGAATTTTAACGACAGAATTAGTGATGAAAAGTCTATCTCTAAAATGACTTACGAAAATATATTGGATATTTTAAATTTAGCAATGAAATTAACTAGGCAACACAAATTATGTCACTAATAGTTGGTCCAAATTTTAGCAACCGAATAAGCAATGGGTTGCATAATATTCAATGTATAAGTATAAGCAAGTGTAAACATAGCAATGAACTATAAAAAATTAATGAAATTTAAAAATCCATCATTAAATCCATCACTAATACTCTATGATTGTATTTTCTATTTTCAAAAATTGTATTCCTTATATGTTGATGAATTTAATGATGGAATTGTAGCAAATGATCGAAGTCCATAGCGAAGTCTATCGCTAGTCAAAATGCATCATTTCATTTAATTTAGCGACAAGCATGTTCTTTGGCTAATTATGTCACTATGCTTTAATAAGTTTGGCCAGCAACATCGAAACCCTCATTTGAAACCCTTATTCTTTTCTTCTTTTCCTCCTTCTTTTGTTGCCTCTCTACCTCTCTCTTCTATTTGAGCTTCTCTCCATTACTGTTGGAGCTTCTGGTGGTCTTCCCTTTAAGCTATAGTCAATCCTCTTTTAAGTTCATCTAAAAAAGTTTGAAAAAGGTAAGGCTCCTTCCAATCCCTTTTTATGATTTTGATGTAATGTGTATTGATTTTATGGTTAGTTGATGCTTAGGGCCATTGTTAGGTTGATCTTAGTTAATCAATTTGAACTATTATTGTTGCATTATAGAATTTATATTTTCAGGGCTTATTAAAATTTCAAAAGTGAAATAATTTACTTATATGAAATTGGTAAAGGGTTTTCTCATGGTAGGGTTATAATATAAGGTTGAAGGTTTATAATTCTACTTTCTATTGATTTTTCCTTCATTAAAGAATTTTTAGTGATTCCATTCTTTTTTTTTTTGTTATATATTTTAATTTAGTGCAAATTGTATTAGATTGGTGTAAGTATGTATGTTTTATAAATACAATTGTTAAGTAATATAAATTTTATTAGATTGTTATATAATTTGTATTATATTATTGTGGTTATGGCTGTGTTGGGGATAAAAATGTAGATAGAACCTTTAAAAAGAGTTTATATTGATAAAATATAGGTTTCTAACATTCATAATGACACCTACAATACTCAGGTTTAGGTTATGATGTGCTTGAATACAGACAGTGGATATACAACAAAGTCAGACTTGGGCACATTGGTGTTACACATAAGCTTATTCAAGGAGTCAGGGGGTTTATTGCACATGCATGTAAAACAAAGATGTATTTGCAAGTTATCAAGATTAGGTGTCCATGTGTGAAATGTGATTGTAAGAACATTATATCTATTAAAGAAGTTAAAGAGTATTTGTACAAAAGAGGATTTAGGCTTAACTACGGCTGGTAGACTTCGTATGGAAGGGATCATCCTGTCTATCCCCAAACATTGATCCTACATCATAATGAAGAACATAATGAGGAAGGTAGTCAATATGGAGAACTTATCAATGTATATGGGACAATGATAATGGATACATTTAGACTGGATTTTAGTCATAAGCATGTTTCCTAGCATGTAGAAGAACCCTCAGAACCCAAATGCCTAAGGATTTTATGACATATTGGCCATTGTGCAACAACCTTTATATGAGGGTTCTAGTAGTCACACTATTTTATCTTTTTTTGTTTGGTTGTTAAGCATTAAGTCTAATTACAATGTTGGGAACAATGCTTTAATGAGATTGTATAACTACCAAGAAAGTGCATGCCAAGTGATAACCATATGCTTGTAGACTTCTATAAAACAAAAAAAAAATGGTTTCAAAATTAGGCCTTGGGCATTAGAAGATTGGTTGTGTTGTGAATAGGTGCATGTTATATTAGAAGCAATATAAAGGTGAAAGACAATGCTTATTTTGTAAGGTGCCTAATAAGAAATTGTGATACTTGCCTCTCACTCCCTAATTGCAAAGGTTGCACACATCATTGTCCATAGCAAGTTAAATGAGGTGGCATTTCAAAAATTCCAGTGAGGAAGGAGTTTTGTTGTATCCCTTAGATGCTACAATATGGAAACATTTTGATTGTGTCTATCCTAATTTCACCTCAAAACCTAGAAACATTTTGATTACATCTAGGAGGTCAAGTCCTAGCAAATATAAGGAGGTGTCTAATAAGAAATTGTGGTACTTGCCTCTCACTCCTTGATTGCAAAGGTTGTACACATCATTGTCTATAGTAAGTCAAATAAGCTGGCATTTCAAAAATTCCCCGTGAGAAAGGAGTTTTGTTGTATCCCTTAGATGCTACAACATGGAAACATTTTGATTGCATCTATCCTAATTTCACCTTAGAACCTAGAAAGATACACTTAGGCCTATGTGCTAATGGATTTATTCTTTATGGTCAATTGGGTCAAACTACTTGTGTTGGCCTGTAATTCTAACACCTTGCAATCTCCAATAATGAATGTATATGAAACAAGAGCATATGTTTCTTACTTTAATCATTCATGATCCATCTAACCCAAAGGCTAACATTGATGTCTACTACAACTACTAATAGATAAGCTTAAGCGGCTATTGGATCAGGATGAGTTTAAAGGCTACATTGATATGGACAATCAATAACTTTCATACATATGAAATGTTGTCTAGTTTGCAAACATAGGGCAAGTTTTCGTGCCCCATTTACATGGAAAGCTCCAAGGCCTTCACATTGAAATATGACTGGAAAACTTCTTTTTCCAACTGCCATCAATGTTGGCTACCAATGTCCCACCAATATAGCATAAATAGAAATGCTTTTAGGAAAAATAAGGTGGAAAATTGACTAGATTGACTAGGGAACAAATTTAGGAAAGTGTCATGAATATTCTAAGTTACAAATGAAGGTCAAGTAACACAAATGGAGGGTTACAGTGTGTACCACAACTGGATTAAACAAAGCATCTTTTAAGATCCTCCCTATTTGAAAACAATTAATTCATCATAATCTGAAGGTAATGCATATTGAGAAGAATATGTTTAACAATATATTTAACACTATGATGGATGTTAAGGGTAAAACTAAAGATAACGCAAATGCAAGAATGAATACCAAAGAGTTGTGTAAGTGTAGGGAACTGGAATTGGAGGATAGAAGTAATGGAAGGATGATCAAGCTAGAGGCACAATACTCACTTAATATGGAACAAACAAAAATAGTGTGTTAACAGGTCAAATGGCTCAAACTTCCTAACAACTATGCTTTAAACTTGTCGAGATGCATGGACATGAGAGAAGGTAAATTGTTTAGGATGAAGAATTATGATTGTCATGTATTTATGGAATGATTGGTGCTAATTATCTTTAGAGCTTTACTAGATACCATTTAGAATGTAATAACTAGACCAAGTTTGTTCTTCAAAAATTTATGTTCAAACTCATTACGGGAGCATCACTTGTTGCAAATAAAGCAGAACATCCATGTCATTATATGCAAATTAGAGCAAATCTTTCTACCAATCATCTTTGATTCAAAGGAACACCTACCAATAAATTTACTAAGTGAGGCCTTGATTGCTGGCCTCATTCAATATCATTGGATGTATCCCTTTAAGAGGTAAATACAAAATACACCACAAATTCTTACATATTTCCTAGAATGTTGAATGTATCCAACACTTAGTGATATTTTCCTTTCTTTGTTATCTAGGTTATTGTACATAGTAAAAAAAAAAAAAAAGTAAAGAACAAAGCTCAAGTAGAAAGTTCTATATGTGAAGCTCACATCACTGAGGAAACTTTGATATTCTGTTCACATTACTTTTAATCGCATGTTCACTCCAAGAGGACAAGAGTTCCTAGGAATAATGATAGAAGGGACAATGATGAAAGTCATGATGCTTATTCTATTTTTTTTTATTGTCTTGGGCATGCTCCAGAAGAGTTTAAATCACAGTACTTATTTGATCAAGAGTACCATGTGGCTTAAATATACATTTTGCTAAATTGTGATGAAGTGCAACCTTATCTGAAGTAAATTCTCTACCCACTTAATAAAATTATTTATCAATTTCACATAGAAACAATGTAATAGTAATTATGGTCAAATTGCAACATGTTCATCAATAACTTGCATCACTTGTCACCATATATTAGTGACATCAATTTAAATAATGCAATTGATAACGAATTTGCCACTTAGTTCTAAGGTTATGTGCATATAACTATGTTTTTCTATGCATTGGAAAGTTCCATGAATTTTCTAATCTCATGTTTTTTTCCTAAAAAGGTGCTTAATTCAAATAACATGGTTACTAGTGTAATTAGATGCATAGACTGGATATGCATTAAGGGTTCAAATAATGCCTAGTTAGAAAATGATTACTAGATAAAGCTTCAAGTAGTCCTGAAATTAAAGTATGATGGATTTCCGATGAAAAGGGTAGTTTTATTCAATTGTGAATGGTTTCATCAAACCCCTGACAAGGGTATTAGAATCCATCATCAATACGAGATTATAAAAGTAAGTGTCACCTATAGATATAGCAAATATAACCCTTTCATCCTAGCATCACAAGCAATTTAAGTGTATTACACTTCATATTCGAGTGGATCGAGAGATTGATTAATGGTTGTTGAATCCACTAGAATTAATTTACTAAACTCCTTAGATTTGTAGTGTTAGTGAGTCTAGGTCAAACCCTAAAAATTAGTTAATTGATTTATGGTCCTAATCTATTAAATGCAGTGGACTTAATAAAAGGGGGTTTTGTATTTAAATTTGAAATATTAAAAAAATGGAATTAAAATTATAAAGGCCATTTATATTGGAAAAACTTCAATTTTCAAGCCTAGCATTTAAATTAAATTCTTATTATTAATTTATTTGATATTAAGCAATCCTAATCAAATTAATAATAGCATTATGAATAGGAAGAGGCTAAGATTGAATAACAATTTCACACCAATGCAAATCATTTAATTCATCATAAGTTTCCCTTAAGTATTGAACAAAAACCAAAATCATAATCATTAACATCTAATTGCTGCCTATACTAAACTTTTATAACAATTACAGATTATGAAGTTCAGCTAACAATAATTACAATAGATAATTAACTAATGGGCCCTATTAGAAAATGATCTCATGCAATCATAAATCAAAAAAAAAGAGAGAGAAAATAGATAATCAAGTTAAGAATAACTCTACAAAACAAATCTGATCTCAAAATCATAATAAATTGAAGTAGAATTCCCTTAAATTGAAAAACAAGTTTAATAACTCATTGCAAAGAAAACAGAAACAAAACTAGAAAAAGAGAGAAATGAGAGGAATTGTTTGTTCTTAGTGCCAAAAGGACTCCTATTTATATATAGTAGGGTTTAACCCTTGATGATTCTAGAGTTATTCTTAAGTCATCCTGATTCAGCTAAGATTCTAATTGCTCTTATTTCCTTTTCTGGCTTTGGTTGCTAATTTTTGTTAGACAAGGAAAAAAAATAAGATTTTGATCTTCTCTAGAAAGTTGAAACCCTACTTCTTAGCATTCCAATGGGCTAGGGCTTGCTCAAATAAAGGTTTCCAACTCAAGTTATGGGCTAAAAATTGAAACTAGTTTAGAGCAACCTAACCTATATCAAATTCTTTAACTTAACTTCATAGATATTTTTCTTATTCATGAAGATGTAGTTCCAACTTGAGCCCTCCATGAAAGTTGTAGACATGTATCTTAACTTTCCAATGGTCTTAGGTTTGCACCAATTGAAGGTCATTATCTTCAAATATCAAGAAAATGCCTTGATTGGTTCAAGGCTTCAAGGAGGTCAACATTCTACTTCAACTTCTGGGCTAATTTCACACTACCAAACATATGAACTAGACTTGGAACTCTACATAACAATTGTAGGCCTTTGTTTTATCTTTCTAATGATATAAGAATCATCGCAAATGAAGGTTCAGAACTGTAGAAATTGAAACAGTGTCAAATCACCTATCTTAATCTAAATTAATACTTTCATATTTCCAATCTGACCACATCATAAAATAGAAAATAAGTAACTTTGTTTGGCATATAAACTTGACGAAAGACTAAATATAGAATAAATAAAATATATAAATATTTTACTCATCATTGATTAGATAGGTTGGTAGTCATTAAGACTAAAAGACGTTCCCAAGTCAATACTCCAACTGTGGTGGCTACAAATAATGCATTCCAAGATGATGAAAACATTGACACTTCACCAATTGTGGTTAAGGATGACAATAGACATTCACCAAGAGATGAGAGAGGTGATAATGAAACAGTGGAATGGTTATTTGAAGTGGCATCGCAAGGAGAATAAATGGTGTTTTAGAAAGATGAAGAGGAGAAGGATGAAAATGCAAAAGAAACTTGGAAGATTATATTAGTATTGGGTGGGCAACACTATATGGTGAATTTGATCTTGGATTGATTTTATTTGATATTACTTATGTTGGATTTTAGATTGACTTGATTTATGTTTGGTTGATTGGCTTCATTTTAGATTGGTTGCATGTTTAGGAGTAAGGGGTGTTAAGCTTATAGGGTTATTTAATTATACTAAATGTATCCTAAATTCTTTTGATATAGCCTTGTCTTTCATTAAATCATTTTATATGGATTATGATAAATGGCAATTACAATTTCAAAACCCCCCAATGATAAATGTCGTCATTAGCATTTTAATCCCTATATGTATCATCTAGTGTGAAACATGCTTCAACTTTTGAAGTTCATGAATTTCCCCCGTAAAGCTATATTTTTCGAAGCCCTACCTTCCATTCTGCTAATGCCTATGACTTTCAGGAGCAACAAAGTGTTTATGAGTTGAAGGAGAGGAAAGGAGGATCAATGATATTTGCAATGTGTTATTGGCCATATACAATGTTGTTTACAATTGTCTCATATTGAGAAGTTCAATTAGCTTTTGTATGTTTGCATGGAAGGTTGCAGGAGCAGCGCTTGTAAGTTTGTATAGCCTCAAATTTGTTGAAAGTCTCTTAGCATCAGTACCATGGGATATGTTTGGTTAATTAAAGCCTATAGTACAATATTGCACTTTAGGGTTTAATTAACCAAACGTTTCCTGTGATATCGATGTCGGGATTCTTTCATCTAATTTGAGGCTATAAAAACTTAGAAGCATGACCCCTACAACCTTCCACATAAATATACAGTAGCTAATTGAACCTTGCAATACAAGACAATTATAAACAATATGGTATATGGACAATGTCTCATTATAAATGTCATAAATTTTCTTTTTCCTATCCTCTAACTCATCAGCATCATGCAGCTCCTATAAGTCATAGGCATTGGAAGAATCAAAAGTAGGGCTTGGAAAAATATAGCTTTACATGGAAGATTCATGAACTTGAAAATTGAAAGCATGTGTCACATTAGAATAGGAATACAAGGATGAAAATGCTCTTATGATGTGCCACCTCTGCTTACAAACATAAATGAGGATAGGTGGGTGGAAGATCGCACTAAGGAGTTTGAATTTTATTCAATCATTTAATTTGTGATTTTATTTTATAATATTTCATATTAAGTTTGGCTTTATTTTATTTTATTTGAAATAATTTAAGTAGATGAAATATTTGCTAGTTGAATTCTATGTTTATTTGATAAAGATTTTTAATAGGCTGAACGAAATGGGGTTAATAAGTGAAAAATAGGTAGGGCCATTACTTCCACAGTTAGTGGAGGAACAACCTAAAATTTTTCCAGTTTGCAAAGGAAAGCCTCAATTTTTCTAGCTAGTGACAGACTATGTAAAACTTCATGTATCAATCAATTTCTTTTAAGTACTAAGTGACAGATTTAGTGACAGACCATATGGGTACATCAATCATTAATTAGTTTTATGAACAAATATGTTCCATCACTATAAACAGAAATAATTTTCTAAATAACTTTTATGTTCATCATTTTTAAACTTTAATGATGGATTTCATAATTTCGTCACTAATAATTTACCGATGCCATCTTTAATGATAGAAGTTGCTCCATCACTAATTATTGTAGCAACAAATTTTCTTCAATTTAGTAACAGATATTTCTGTCACAAAAGTTTTATTTTTTTTTAGTGATGTCTTCTAAATTTTTTATTAAATAAATAAAAATTCTTCTAAAATTAAATAATTTAATATTTGAAAATATTAAAATTCTTAGTATTCCTTTCACATCCAATCAGGATTTCAGATGTACAATGCCTTAATCACCATGAAATATCTCGAAAACCAGATATGTGTAAAAGGGTTAGAGAACTCTAGTGGTCGTTTTTGCTCATGACTGTAGTTACAACTTCAAGATTGGAGTGGTTGATCGTAATCAAGGATTCTGTGTTCATAAAATAGTAGAATAAGCTGATTCAATCAAATTTCGCTTCGAGATTTGAGAACTGCAAGAGATAGCCTGCTATCCCTCTACTTTTCTTCAACCCTGGACTGTACTCCCTCTTGCATATTATTGGATATATATATATATATATATATATGCTATTATTAACTTGTTACTAATATATTTTCCTAAATTTTAAGAATATGGTACTGAAATTCTTTTTAAATTATAATTAAAGGATAATCTTAAAATTATATAACAAATTTTAATATTTTATAATAAATTTTTAAATTATAAACTAAATTCAGTATTTCTTTTCTAAAAAAAGGAAATTGAATTAATCAAAAAAGCATACAAGTCATAAGTACAAACATTCTCTATTATAGAGAAATCTCAAAGACTGATCTAATATCACTCCTAATGGCATTAATTAAAGACCCAACAAACTTCCTCATGAATTATAACATTTATCTCGCCATCGATTCAGACATTAAAAAAACAATTAGAAACATTTAAATAAAACTTAATATGATCGACAATTCCTAATAATTTCTAAGGACATTGACTAAAACCTAAGATAGCATCCAGGACAACCCTATTGTCACTCTCTATAATAACCTTTAGATAGTGTCACCCAAATTCAATGTATGAAATAAGAAATTATTGAAACATTATAAATTTATTACTTGATCAATTCATGACTTAAAATTTAGTATTTAATTTCAGTGTTAAAAATTTTAGTTTTGTCATACTCTAAATTAAAATATGACAACAAGACGATTCAATAATCACGAAGATTTTCTTTTCTTTTCCGTACTGTTCTCTCTTTTGCATGTATATGATATATAAAGTTTTCAATTAACTAATTATCATGTTGAATAAATTAATAAGCCATTCAAAAGCTTAATAAAGTTAATGTGCATGAAGTATAAAATGCGGCATGTGGGTTTGCACACTAATACATAGAAAAAAAAATCATGATTAAGTATACAAATTATATTAAATTGAATGATAATGAACGACTTGAAAACTATATTGTCAACTTAAAATTTTAAAACTAATTATTCACATCTATTTTGGTCAATTTATTAACTAGCTAGAAAATTGTTTTTTGTGAAAATTATTAATTAATTAGAAACTTATGTCAGAACTTAACAAATCTATAATGGTCTAAATATTCGGGCCCTTTCAACATTTAATGTGTCTAAGTTTGAAATAAATTTGCACTCTAATTTTTGAATTATTTTTTTTACAATATTAATAAAAAAATTTGACCTTTGGAGTTCTTCTAAATTATTCAAACGCTTCACCTCTAATCTATTCTTCAGTGGTTACACAATCCAAAATAAACTCCTGGATTGTGACTGATCGACCGACTTTATAGAGTGATCAAATAATCAAAGTCTATCAAAGTAGGCCAGTTAGGACTAGGTCAAGGCCAAACAATCGACTTACTATATCATGGATCAAGCTAAATTCCGTGCAGGACAGACCACATGGGAGCATTAACATGAGGTCGGGCAAAGCCGCAATCAAGTTATAAGGGCCCCTGATCAATTAAATTAAATCATAACTCGACTACTAAATGTGATAACTTTTCAGTAACTCCATGCAAGTCAGTGTACTCATGGGCATACACAGATAATATAATTACACCATTAATAACAAAACAAGAATCTTACTCATGCCAATAGTATATCACGAACACGTAAACGTCTCCCATTCATTCAAAAGTATGAAAAATAGCTTGATGAACAATTATATAAATCCTCAAGTACCTTCCTATCATTTCATGTTCATTACTGATATTAAAATTTTATTTTTAAAACTAATTTAAGTATCCAAATGTACTTAATAGGCTACTTTTGTTGTGTACAATTAATATTATTTTTTGTGTAGATTACTTCTTCGCTAGTCACCACGCTCTAAGCCTGTCCTTTTCAGTAAAAGAATTTCAAATAGCGTAAACACGTAAAAGATTATGCATAAAAATAGACACACTCAACTTTTAAATTTCTTGTATGACATGATATAAAATTGGACTTGCACCTACTTAGTTTTTAGAACATGATCCCACCAAAATATAAAGGAAACTTTTTAAAAGTCGTGCACATTAATTTTCAAAACTCTTGACCCGATTAGGAGATATATACACTAATTAAAAATTTAGGTAAGTTACATCAATCACTTTAGGGTTTTGTAAAATTAATTACACAAAATATAATTTATATGAAATTAATATTCACTCGGTTCTTCACTGATTATCACATATAAATATTGATATATATCAACATCATATTCTTACAACTCAAATGATAGAGCGCAGTATAATTTATTCTAATGTATTGCATTCTGAACAATTGTTTACGTAATTACAGCACAGCTTTGTTTCTCGTTTATCCTTATATATGTGTGTGTATAGATATATATATATATATAGAGAGAGAGAGAGAGAGAGAGACTAATAACTTCAAGCTTTTAATTTTCATGTATCACTTTTTAGCTTATATCTATATGTGGCTTATGTATGTATAATCTTTTATGACTGATAACACAAGATTTGACATAGTTAATTGGCCTCATACTTAGCATTGTAAGAGTTAAATTGTCATGTTTGCAGCTGAG